>APFE030214777.1:0-10090 GCA_000404065.3 Pinus taeda
TCGGATGAGCCATTCTTCCTAATTGCCATTTTGATCAATATTTGAGCAAATCTGGCGGAATGAGCTGAATAAAGAGGGCAGGCCACCTAAGGAAGGAAGGACGGCCACCTCACGCTCGAAGGGATATGAATGACCTACAAGGGAGGAGACAGAACCAAGGAAAGGTATTCAACCACAGCCTGATAACCCAGAAAGACTTCGGTTCTACCTTCCCTAACCAAATAGGTTCTACCTTTGCTATGCTAAAAAGGCCGATAACCCCCCAGCAATACCGCGGACCTATTCTCCATTATCCATCCTTAGCGGACCTATTCTCCGCGGACCTAATCTATATCGATCTATCCTTATCTTATCGGATCTTCAGGAAGGCGGGATCCGCTCCTGAGATTCTCGGGGGGTAAGATAGTTCAGACTAGGCGGACCTATCTGATCTGAAGACAGTATTGTAAGGACCTTTCTGGTACGTGATAACCTTACCTTATAGAGAGCTCTCTCTGCTTGCTTGTAATTTGACCCTTCGCTATCTCCGCTTGCTTCTAGCGCTTCTTGCTTGTAAGACCTTTCCTTCTAGGCCTGCTTGTCCATCATCACCTTGGCAAGTACTTCATTTATTTCCAATCATTGACGGAAATCCGACGAAATGAGCAGGGGCTGAACGGACATGAATTGGATAGTAATTACAACGAATTAGAGAAGGTTCGAATCCCGGACACAGGCTTAGAAACTTTGTTTCGTTGCCGTCTTTTTGGGAATTGATGATATTAACTGTCGAAGAAGCATTTTTGAGTTCCCCATATTGTCGAATAAGCATTTGTCCGCACGACTACTGGAAAGTCATTATACTAAAGCGTTTTTAAGCTTTGAAGGCGCTGAATGGAATGAAGGAACGAAAGGGCCGGCTAGTTTTTGTTTGTGGGGCCGGGAGCTAGACCTATAGGCAGGCAGGAGAGGTACGTCGCTCGATCGAAGTGCCAGCTGGAAGCAACCAATATTCGCTTTCCACCTCATATAAGATGACCATGCTTGCTTGGCTCTACCGCAATAAATCCCGGCCCCAACTCCCTTATCTATCCATCAGGGCCGGGCGGGAGCTCATTCATAAACGCAATCCTTCCATGAGTTAAGGTAAGACCTTTCCTGACCTTCCATCTCCGGGTGTGTTATCTACGGTGGCAGGCTGGCCCTTCTCAGTCAGATCAGGGCGAGCGAGCGACCGAAGCCTTTCTCTTTACCCGAGTAAGTTCAGGCATACCCGGACCTTTTAGCATAGGGTGGGCGGATCTTTCATAACCTTACCAAAGCCTTTGTCAGGACCTGGAAAATGGTCGAACCAACCCTACCTAAGCTGTGAGGAGGGTTTCCCCTGCTTGAAGGACCTGAGCAGAGTGAACTAGCAAACTTGTCCCAGCCTTCAATATAATAGAAGGGCCCTCCCTGTTTACCTTTCCCTACCACCCACGTAACTCAGGGTTTATCGGACCAAGGTGAAGGTCATAATATTCCGGACCTGAGCCCCCTTATATTATATTGAAGTACCTTTCTCTTGCCTGATAAGAGGCGAGAACTTTGACCTCATTCCTCCTTCAGGGTTAATCGGGTATGGTGAGGGACTCACTATTCCAATAATGGTGAGGATGCGCAATGCAGGCTCGACCACTATTACCCACCCAACCCAATCCCGAGGCCCCACCCCACCCCAATAAGTAAATTGAATGGAATTTATGACCTTTTTTATGGCATTTTCAAGTAGTTTTATGGCATTTTCAAGTAGTTTTGGGGCCACTTTCACTCGGGAAATGGCATATTATATTATATATGTTGCGGTAGTTTTCCGTCATTTCATTCCATACCTTTAGCTAAACCTCCCTAATTAAGCTACTCATTAAGGGAAGATAAGAAGGGTTTCCCTCATCCTCATACATTCAGCTTATCTCAGAAAGTAGGGTAGGAAAGGTAGATTCATCCCCCCTAATCCTCATACTTATTAAGCTACTCTAATAAGGTTTATCTAATAAGCTAGATAGTAGGAAGATTCTTCAGCTTAGAGGGTAGGGAAGAGAAGCTTCTACCTCATCTACCTCATACATTAAGGAAGAAGCTTAGAAGGAAGCCTCTATCACTCACATAACAAAGCCATAAAGCCAGCCAGTCATAGCTGTTCCCGAACCTAGCGTTTCGTACCGATCTTCTCGGCTTTACTAGCCACACCATACTTTACTGACTTTATGTTTCCGAACCTAGCTGTTCCTGAACCTAGCGTTAGTTTTTGAGTGTGAGCGTGTGAGTGAAGGTCCCGGAGGGGCTTGAGCTTCCTAGTGCAAGGAAGGCATCTTATTGAATATCAAGGTTAGGCCAGGTGTGGGAAAGAGTAGGAACGATAGAAACGATATGTTCAATTATGATTAGATTAGGGAAAGTCAGCACTATTCACCTGTTGCTTATAAGTGGTAGTATTGAGCTCGGCAATGACGACTGGCTAAGATACTAGGGAGTATGACTGGGTACTAAGACTAGGGAGTATGACTAGCGGCTATCGACAATGGGAAAATACAAGTACTCCCGTCAATGACAACTGGGTATCGAAACCTTCATTCAACGACTAGCGTCTATCAGCACCTTCGGGCAGCTCTGATTGGCTATGATCGACTGGCACGTACTAATTGGCACACACGGACTATTGGTCACGGACTATGGGTACGGACAACTGGGCACGGGGACAACTTGGCATGGACTAGCACGTACTCTTGGGCACTATGGGAAGGTGAAAAGAGCAAGCAATGTCCTGACTCATACTTGGTCCTGACTCCCTGGGTTTTGACTCTGGTCCTGACAACCCCCACTGTAAAGCCCGGTAGAAGCCCATACCTCACTGGATAAGCAATTGGTCGTGATTTCTCCTCCTCACCTAACCGGACCGTACCAGCCCATACCTAACTGAACCGGTATCAGGCCAGATAGTACGAGCCGTGAAAGCCCTTACAAGACAAGATTGTATATCTATCCACTATCCATAAGCGGGGTTGATTGTTAGGGTATGTAGTAGCTAGCTAGGTTGGCTGGTTGGTTGAGTGGAATCAGTTCAGGTAGGTAGGTTTGTTTGCTTGCACTAGCTCTGGTTTCTGGGACTAGCTATTGGTGGTACGAGTGGTAGGAGACGATACAATAGCTAAGCATGATTGGCTGGTGCTCCTGCTTGCTTGGTTGGTTCAATCAATCTTTGTATGCCGGTAAGGTTGCTTGCTTGTAGGTTAGAGAGCTCTCGAGAATAGCTATTGGTGAGAGCAGCTAGCGATAGAAGCATTAGTTAGCGTGAAGCAATGGATGATTACCAGCCTAACGCTTAGGTTGTTTACCAGCCCACCAATGCCCACACTATAAATCTTACGCTGTCTAGAGTGACCAGCCTTATAAGCCTTATCAGCCATAGAGTGACCAGTCTTACCAGCCATAGAGTGACCAGTCTTACGAGCCATAGAGTGACCAGTCTTACCAGCCATAGAGTGACCAGCTGATGAAACGAACAGAGCTCTAAGCCTACCTACAGCCAGCCTACCTACAGCCAGCCTACCTACAGCCAGCCCGCCTACAGCATATAAAGTCAGGACCCCATTGTGCACCTACCTTTCTCATTGTTGTCTCAGAGACAACTCGGCTAAAGAATCAATTTATAGCCCTAGCCCTCTAATTCCGCCCTAGCCTTCTGCTGTTGGAAGGTCGCGTTTATCCCCGTTCTTCTCCGCCCTAACTTCGGCATGGCAACCCAGCCAAAGCGCCCGGGCAGTTGGTAAGGCAACATTGGCAGTACTCGGCTCAGCTGCCGAAGAAGACCCCGTTTCTATAAGGAGGTCACACTTATTCGCTTAGAAAGACTCTTTTTCACCCGTCAACCCTCCATTTACCCTCTTCAACCCTTAGCGAATCAAAGTCAACCCTCAGCTAAGCTAAGGCAACCTTAAGGAACCCTCTCTTCAACCCTCTATACCGGCCGGCTTACCGGTCCTGATCTTCGGTAAGGTCCTGAAAGACTCTTTCTTCCCCTCAATGCTCCACTGCACCGCGGCAGACAAAGCCTGCAAAATGGACCTTCCCGCAGATACCTTTCCTCCTCTGCATCCCCACCATGGCCCTTTGCAGTATATTGCCTATATCTCATTGGAAGGTGAACCCGAAGGCAGCCAATTGGACATGAATACATCTTGGTGGCTATCGCTTCTTGCACAAAGTGGGTGGAAGCAGCCTCCTACACCACGATCACAGCGGCACACGTCATAATCTTTTCATATGGTGAGGAGACGTATTCGCAATTGTAACGGGCCTGGGCTCTGCCGGAGACGTATTCGCCATTGTTTCATAACCTGACTTCACCCTTGGCGGCACTTATTGAAGGTTGACTTCTTCTTTGTTCATCGAAGTTTGACTTATCATCACCTTGGCGGAGGTTCTTGCTAATTTCACTCCTCACCATATGAATAGTGAATCCCTACCGGGCCTATTTTTCCATTTTCACTTGGCGGAACTTCTTTCAATATAATTGGTCGAGCCTTAAAGCGCATCATGACGTAATTACATATATAATATCTTAATTTGGATTGTAAGCACCCTCTTCATTATTCTAGGCAGCGGTACCATCAATCATTCCGTCCAGCCATCCAGCAAGCAGCAAGTTCGAAGAAAGAAAGAAAATACTGTCTGCAAATGAGCTCACAATCTCCATGCACTTCAATGCCTTTTGAGAACTCCAATAGAAATTCCTTTCTCGAGTGCCATCTATGCCCGTTTTCATTGAATCGACGGAAGGTTTATTAGGTAATTGGACCAGCGATAACTAGGGTGAGCTTGCCGACCTCTCGACTAAAGGCCCGGAGGGATTTCTCGCTCACCTTCCCAAAAAAGTGAAGGGACCTCGGCGAAGTTACGAGGTCGAGGAGAGCATTTCACTTCATAAAACTGTAAATTACCAAATACCGACCCACTCTCCGACCAAAGACAGGGGAGGGCCCAGAGAGGCTCTCCGCTGGTAGTTTGGATAAGCTCCGATCGACAATGCCATATATTAATTATGTCATTATGCATCTTCGTTAATATGCATTAGCATTCAATTATTATATAATGTCATTATGCATTCATTCGTTGCTCAATATTCCAAAACCTCCACCACGGTCAAATGGCTAATCTCGTAGGAACGTAGTCACTTGTCCGCATCGGGCAAGGGTGAGGAATCGAACTCTCGACAAGGGGGCCGCCATCAACGTAGTCACTTGTCCGCATTGGGCAAGGGCCAAAGCATCAAACCTCCACGTTATTGGGTGGGGGTGAGCCGTCGAACTCTGCCGAACAAGGGAGAGGTGTTTAAGGGTGGAATCATGCAAATTCCAAGGTCATAGTCAAGCAAGTAGTTTCAGGGTAAAAAAGTTGTATGGGCTAAGATGAAGGGGAATAGCTCAAGTTGTATGGGGCAAAGACGGCATGACACAACCTTACCTTAGATGAAGCAAGAGCCCAGCCAGAAGCCAGCAAGATAAGCCTTCACCCAGCCCCCCAGCCTTAAGCCCTACCTGGCTTAATCAATTGGTTGGTAAGGGCAAGCAGTACTCCCTCCATCCATAAACTAAGTAGGATGAAGCGTTAAGTAAAGTCTGGTAACCAAAATAGGTGGATAGCATGCACGTAAGTAAAGGTAGGCTGAGTAAGAGGGTACTAGTGCTGATACTGCTACCACTAAGAATCTTAAAGCAAGTGTTATTTATTGAAGCCTGCCTGTGAATGCTGTATTTGAAGCCCGTGACCAATGCTCTATGTTGAAGTCCAGCTCTCTCTGCTCTATGTGAAGCCCTTCCATCCATCTTCTCAAATGCTTGCTGTAAGTCGTCTAAGTAAGGCAGGCAAGTCTCTATCTATCTCTAGGTGGGTAAATCTCAAAGTAAAGGCACTAACGTTATTCAAGCATATCCTAGCAATGCTGGCTGTCTAAATCAATCAATTGTATCTGTAAGCTCGTCCCCCGAAAGCTCAATAGCGGTACCACTAACTAACTAAGATTCCTGGCTGAAGCAAGTGGTTAGGGCAGGTAGCACTCCATGCATTAACAAGGGTGGTTAAAGCAGTAAGTAAAGGTCCGGTAAACAGGTGGATAGAGATCGGGCAGTAGGAACCCGGATCAATCACCAATATGAAGGCAGGTAAGAAGGTTCGATGGGTGGCTAAGAAAGCTGGTGTGCTAAGAAGGACTGAAGTACTGATTATGAGGAAGGCAGGTGTGACTGGATCATAAGGTAGGTTGTTCTACTGAATAACCACCCTAGTCTGTTTGCTTGACTGATGGCTATAGACCCTCTGGTACCTATCCTTGATTCCTTGATTGAGTGAGCTTGGTTGGAAGGAGGAGTCTACTGAGTGTAGGTAGGTCAAGGTAAGGTGGGTTGGGTAGGCAGGTAGGGTAGGTTAGGTAGTATAGGCATCTAAGTAGATAGATAGAGCTAGCTGGGGATATAGATGTGTATAGCTATATAGAAGGTAGGATGGGTATGGAGATAGAGTGAGTATAAGGGTCTGAGTATAGGTGGTATAAGCGGTATAAAGGGTCTTAGTATGATAGTTTTATGGAGGGTTAGTATGCTTCCTTGATTGAATGAAGTGTGGAAGGCTAATTTGTATTATGTTTCAATGGGTAAAACCCCGTTTGAAGGGTGTAAAGGTGGTTATGAATAACCCATCCCAGTTAGTAAGCCGACCAGCTAGCTTTCTGTAAAATGTTATTCTCAATGCGTGGATTCAGCAGTTGAGTACATGAATGAATGTTCTCTATCCCATTCGATGGAATTTCTTTGCCTCGTCTACAGCTTGAAACACCTACCTTTCATTGCGTTGAGAGGGAGATTTAGATTCAGTTCCACAGCCGAAAGAAGTTTGGGAATGATGTGTACGCCGGCGGGAGCTCGGACTAGCTTATTCACACAGAAAGGGGGTTCTTTCTTTCTGCCCAGATCCCAATTCTGTGCTAGGGCCAGATGCAGTTATATACGTAATAAGGCGGATGTATAGGATGGATGATATGGCTGGTATTATTGGTCTTGCTGGATGGTACGACTAGGTGGGGCGGATGGTAAATGAAATACAGAAAGATAGCGTTGTGAGAATGCTTGATTCGTTGAACTTAGCAATTGAAACTGGTAAATTCACGAGTGAGAAGGTGGCGTCTCCAGATGATAGAGAGTGCGGACCTATCGACGAGTTCTCCTCTGTTTACCTGGCCTTGATTGAAGTGGTAAATTAAGGAAGCAAAGGTGACGTATCCAGATGAGAGAGAATGCGAACGTAGCCTATCAAGTTATCCTTCCTATGTGAACCTGGTCCATCCAGATGGTGGGAAATTAACGAGTGAGAACCTGGCGTTGCGAATGCTTAATGGATCGTTGAACTGAGCAATCGAAACTGGTAAATTCACGAGTGAGAGGGTGGAAGCGACGATAGGCCCGGAGGGACTCGACTGAGGTACGAGGTCGGCCCGGGACTCACTATTCAATATGTAGGACCGGCAGAAGGTGGTGCGTAAGCACATCGGATTGTCAAGGATGCGCAAGCAGGCTCGACTGTAACCCCCCAACCCAATAGTAAACCCTAACCTTTAGGTGCTCGACCTTAAGGAGAGGAGAGGGGCTCGATGATAAGGACCCGTTTAGGGGGCTCGACTGAGAGGATGAGGAGAGGGGTAATCAAAATCTTTCGTACCCAATATGAGCCAATATAACTACCCATCGAGGTATAATCTATCTCCCGATGCAAGGTATAATCTAAAGCCCCATGTTCTCTACCCCCGAAACTCTTCCCTTGGTCTCTACACCTCACATTGCTGATCATTGCCGGGAACCACTAGTCGCAGGTGTTGATGCACTCAATCCCCTGATACTTCATGCCAGGAGTCGATGGCTTCTTGTAGGTTAGGTTTTGGAACCGATGGAGCACGTCTTCTTTTCCGTTTTTCAACCGATGCATGATGCTTACTTACGATTCACCTGTTGATGAGAAAAGTTGCTGAGCCCGTTGTTGTAGAATTACGTATATAATGTAAGCTCTTATACTGACCCATCTTACGGGCGGGATAGGCACAGACAACAGCCCACATCTTACAAAAAAAGCTACCTATCATTCCCCGCTTTCGTACCCTATTGAGCCACCCCGAGATAAAGAAAAGAGAAGTTCAATTTACTTATTGGGCTCTCAAATAAGTAACTAAAAGGCGTTGGTCGAGAGTTCGGCAAGCTCACCCTCACCCTAGCTAATTCTTTATTTCATACATACATAGGGTAGGTCTCCACCTTTTATGGCTACGCATAAGTCTTCCCGACCCCGACACTTATGTATACGAGATACCGACTGGTCCTCCCGGCCGGGTAGATTGGGAAAGCAAGGATCAAATGAACCACTTCCTTCTTAGGAAAACCCCCAATAAGGTAGCTTGCTACTATGGAAGAAAGTAGGGGGCCGATAGGCGCTTGCTTACCAAGTTGATCGCCTTGGATAAAGGGATGTTATCTCAAGGTATGTTATGGGGTCGTATAAAGTATTCGGCCGGGGAGAAGCATCTAGTTCCGCCCTTCCCCCCAGACAGGTGGTTTATGGAATTTGTTGTTGAAGATCTATCTGGCTGGTATAAGTATAAAGTGGTCTGGCCGTTCTGTTAGTACGTTATTCTATGGCGTGTAATATTGCTAATTCTGTACTTAACATGTATAGGGAGGGGGCCTTTAGAGTGATGTTCGCCTTGAGTGTAACTACTTATTTTGTTTTGATTGACTTCGCGGGTGATAAATAGCTAAAGAACTAGGCAGAGGGTTTACGGGGTAAAAATAGCAGGGTTAATTGCCCATATATTTATTACCATCAAGATAAAGTAATACTTCTTTTTTTATTTCTTTGTATACAATATTATGGTACGATCGATTAGGGTCGAATCCCATACGATGCTAAAGCATAATTACATATATAAAGAATGATAATGAAACAACCTTGAGCTTCCCTTACCCATATGATGAGTGAGTGTTCAAACTCTATTTGGGACAGCCTTGAGCAATATATAAAACCCCAAAATGATGTCTATTTCCAACTATATCCTAACTCTGAAAGAAAGTGGATTCGGATTGCGGGCACGCCGAACTATTGTTCGGTCAGTAATAATAATTCGCTTAAATGGCTTTGAGGGAATAAATATAGGGTGTAGGGCGGGCCGGGCGAGAGTACTTTATCTACGACTACGATTTGGCTTCGTAAACCAATGAAAAAGAGGCTCTCTGCAGGCCGCTCTGGCAACTCTGCCTGTTTGATTTTACTGGTTCGCATAGTCTTGGTATGGTCTAGTCCAGTAACACTCGTATGACTGACTGTAAGGGGGTACGACAGCTGCCGAAGAAGGAGTAGCTTCTGTTTGTCCTGTGAATGCGTATGAATGGGTAAGAGTGTCCCTATTGTATGTAGCCGGATGTCTGAGTGTAGCTAAGTATGCTCCCTGCCTTCCCTTCGGTAAGACTGTTTTCTATATATCCTCAAAGAAAGGGGATAACATTCCAAGAGGAGAATCTATCCATCCAAGCAAGATTCTAATCATCCATCCGAAAATTAGGTTATAACACCTGGACAAGAGGGGTCTTAGTCTAAACTTCATTATCCCAGGTCCTCCTATCCTAATGCTGGATGTGAAGCCCAACTAACTTTCCAACCTCTTTCTTTCCCGTAGGTCGGCACTAATGAGGCGATGTAATGAAACCTTTCTCTTTTCCTCTCGTAATGCAAGTGTTTATAACCAATGAAACTGGGGATCTTGGTTAGCCATATAGCCCTTCCCTTGTTCTTGAAGCGATAAGATCTAGTTGGGTTTGGTAGAGTAACCTGCGCTGATGGGCCTTTGGGTTCCAAGCGATAGGATCTATTTCCCACCACCCACGTCCAAATGCATGCTGTATGTACCGCCTGACTATCTCACAGACCTCTCTCCTGCCTGTAGGTACTCATACGGGTTAATTGACCATCATATCCTCTTGTGTCATGTGGTATTAGAGCAATAAAACGCGGGGCTTTATTGTTTATTTAGCTCTTC
>APFE030214784.1:0-18289 GCA_000404065.3 Pinus taeda
AACTCAATACTAGGGATCAACACGTCTGTCGAGATGCCATGGTCCAAAAACCATAGGTTCAAATCCCAAGGACTAACTACCATGGACCAAAGGTAAGTTTTCCCACATGAATAAACTTTTCTCTGCATAAAATTCTGTGAACTTTTCTCCACATGAAATAAACTTTTATAAACTTTTCTCTGCATAAAATTCCGTGAAATTTTCTCCTGCGTACTTCTTAATTCTCATCATATTGAGAACCATGCCATGGGGGTTGCCATCAAGTACAACATCTGTAACATATAACCATACCAGAAACATAATGCCAATAGTTGCATGGCTTCTTCTTTCCTTCGTATCTCATTATATCGAGTTTTGTTCTTTTTTGGGTACTATTGTTCCTTTTTGGGTATTATAGAGTCATATTCTCATTTTCATTTTATGATAGGATCAATTTTTCACATCACTTTTATATTGTCATTGAAGGAACTATATTGATCCTTACTAATCTTCAAGCTAATCATAGCTTCCTCATAAAAGAGATCTTCTTTGTATGAGTTTGTACTTCAAGTTATCTTGTCGCATTACTACCTTTTAACCCAAGGATGAAGACATCTTTATAATTGCAAAAACTCATATGATGAGCTAGCTTCAACATCCAATCCATATAGTTGAGCTTGCCTCAATTGTCATCATGTGTTCCTGCAATATCCTTCCAAGTAGTAAAACAATATGTTAAATAGATAACCAACAAGAAAAATTAATATTATACTTACCTCATCATGATGACCTTCTCATCAAAACATGCTCATGGTATATCTTCATAATAATCTTCCTTCATGCACTAGGGTGCCAAAGGATTGAATTTGATTACCAAGTTACAATATTCTTTCAAAGATTATAATAGATGTTGATTACCGTTCTATATATTCTAGTGAGAAATCGTTAATCCTTTTAGTCATTCTAGATTAATTCAAATTCATATTTAAGGCATCATTCAACCAAATGGAAGATTCTCCATGCATTATTTATGACCAACATCTTTGTAGGATTTGGTACACATGAATCTTACCCAAGAGTTACTTTAAATGTGCATTCCTAATATTTCATATAATCATCTAGATATTTACTCTGCAACTTGATCAATTGCATTCCTTCATCCTTCAAGAGTTTTGTTTCCATACAATATGGAATATATACCAACGTTGTCATAATTTGTTTTCCAAGAACTTTCCAAAATAATGGTTCTTATAGGATCATGATGACCCACCTTAGAAAAAATTACTACCTCCAACATTATGTTAGAAAATTTCTGGATGGACTATAATATGCAAAATCGTCCAATCTTCTCATTCTTGAAAGACTATATAGTTACTACAAAGCATCTCAATCAAGTAGATTCTAAATATTCTACTATCACATGTTATTATATATGAAGCCATGATTTTACAACTAGACTTAATAAACAACGCATGTTATTTAAAAATGAAAGGAAAATCTCATAAAGAACTTGACAGATAGGATGCCTTCTTTAATGGTAAAGACCTTTGAAATATTCTATCTTCAGCTTCTTCTCAGGTTCCCCTATCTCCTCAGTTGTGTGAGCTTCACTTCATTCCTTTCATTTCTTTTTCTTCTTGTTTGGACAATCCCTCTTAAAGTGTCAAATTTCATTGCACCCAAAGCATTGAACCTTAGACATGCCTGGCTTCTTCTTGCAATTTCCAAAATTTCCCTTATTTAGCTTCTTGGTTCCTCCAATAAAGGCTTGAGATTGTTCATTTTATTCAATTTCATCCCTTTCTTTGATCGTAGTCTCTTCCAAGATGCACTAAGCCCACAATTCATTAAAACTAGTAGTCTTTCTTATAATAGATGCTTGTTGTAAAACCACTCCATTCTGGTGGCATGGAATTCATCATATAGACGGTTGTTCTAGAAATAGAAATTACCTCCTCAAGTTCATGTAGTTGATATGTTATCTATGAAATATTCATCAGGTAGGATGCCATGTCTTCATCCTTTGATTTATTTATTTTGTATAGCTAGTTTCTCAAAGAAATATTTTGACATGATGTGCTTATAGAGTATAGATGTTAAGTCCCTATAATACTAGCATATTCCCTTATTAGTCTTGTCATTCTAGCCCTTATTGTTATTTTTGGGACCATGTTGTCCCCATATTTTTATTATTGTTCCCCATAGAAGCTCACTGTTGTTATTGTTGTGCCCTTACATTATTATTGTTATATCGACTCTGATTATATTGTGACCCCTTAGACTCCTATATATAGAAAGGCAGTCTTTTCATTTGTATCATCCAAGAATTGTTCATTTGTGTAATGTAAAGGAGGTTTCCCCCTTGAAGAGGGTGATAACAAAGTCGTTGATCTATCTTTTCTTCTATTTCCTAAGCTGGTTGCATAACATTTGGTATCAAAGGTTTTGATCCTAGGGTTTTGCTACTCCAAATAGGTCATCATGGAATTTTCACTATAACTTTTTTTCTATGACATTACAGAAGTTGAAATTAAAACCCATTTGTGCCGAAATTGTGTAGAAATTTCTATCCAAATTTCAGACCTTTTATTGCTATATTTGTAGAGATATGATCCAAGGAAGTTAGGGTTTTCACAGGCTCCTGAATTACATCCCAAACATGTTACCTTGGGAAAGTCATCATAAATTTTTCTTCGAGCATTAGATTGAAATTTTGTAGGACGTCATCGAAAGAGGATAGACTGTAGTGTTCTGTATATCCTTTTCAGGTTTGAAGGTCAAAAGAGTGACACCGAAAGGTCTTACAAGTCCACTCTCAGAACTAGTCTATAATCAAATCATCATGATATATTTGACATAACTTTTTCTTGAAGAATCCAATATTTATCAAGTTGGTGGGGTGAGAAAGAGGAATAATAGGGCTACCATAAGACACATTTTCTAATCAGATCATCGTGATATATTTGACATAACGTTTTCTTTAAGAATCCAATATTGATCAAGTTGGTGGGGTGAGAAAGAGGAATAATAGGGCTACCATAGGACAAATTTTCATACCTTGGAGATCTGAAATTACAACGATAAAATAAATTCAATATTGAGCTCCTACAATGAGAAAAAAGGTGCGTAGTTGTTTCTAAAAATTGCATAATTTTGGTTTGAAAAATTAGTTTGAAGTGATTCAAAGGGAATAGTGAGGGATAATTATCATTAATTAATGTCCCAAAGGAAGAAAATAGAAACACTTAGTAAGAAACCTGAAAGTTCTACCATGACTCATGAAGAAGAGGAATAAATGCAAAATGATATATCAAAATTATGAGACCAATTGCAACAATTTTCACTCTCACAAAAAGTAATAGAAGATAAGATGGATTGTTTAGAGAAAGTCTTGGAAGCCAAGATGAATGGAGTGGAAGCTAAGATTGATGGCATGGAAGCTAAAATGGATGACATGGAAGCTAAGATGGATGGTATAGAAGCAAAACTTAAAGGAAACATGGAAGAGTTGAAAATAGATTTGACAAAGTTCCTACAAGAAATGTTTACTAATGGTAAAGGGTAGTAAAGGAAACTCATGATGAGAACAAAAGAGATGTTAATCATGATTTCATAGACTCTAATGCTAGATTGAAGACCCACAATGTTCCAAATATTGATATGATGAGTTTTGATAGCAAGGATCCCGTAACATGGATACTAGAGATGGAGCAATATTTTGATCTCCCTAATGTTCAAAACACAGAAAAGGTATGCATTGCAAATTTATATTTGGACCCAATCAATTTGTATGGTATTTATGGATTTTCTCTCATAAACAAATTGTCACTTGGGCAATTTTTACGGAATAAATGATAGCACATTATGAGGATGCAAAAAGAAACACCTTTTTTTAGTCAATTGATAAATCTCAAAAAAAGGATTCAATGGTGGAGCACATCGAGGACTTCCAAAAATTGAATATAAGGGTAAAAGATATTTCAGAGGAGCATAGGATTTATGTGTTCACAGGGAACTCAAAGGATAAAATCTAACATGAGGTTCACCTTTGGGAACCTGATTCATCAGAGAAGGCATTCATGTTGGCAAGAAAAATTGAAAGAAAAATTATGGAAACAAGGAAGCCTACCACTCACAACTATAAAGACAGAAGTGTTGTTACCCCTAATCTTCCACAACCTACAATGTTGACACCACAACAATTGGAAGAAAAAAGAGGAAAAGGGATTTTTTATAGTTGTGATAGAAAATACAATAAAGGTCATAAGTGTGATGAGAACAAATTAATTGACATAGATTGTGAAGAGGAGGCAAAAAAGGAACAAGAATTGTCAAAAGAAGAGGATATACACTAGGAACAAACCCTAGAGAAATAAGAAATGAATCCGACGATATATTATAATGCATTGTCCTGAATTACCACTCCTAAAATGCTCAAGATAGAAGGACATATCAATAAGAAACGGGTAATAGTGTTGATTGATTCAGGCAGTACCCATAATTTTATTCATTGTAAGATAGCGAAGGAATTGAATTGCTTCATATATCCAACACCATAGTGTCAAGTGATGGTTGGAAATGGAGGAACCATAAATTTATCTAGAAATTTCCATAATATCAATCTATCCATGGGAGAATATGTATTGAATAGTCCAATTCTTTATATTCCAATGGGTGGTGTTGATGTTGTACTAGGAGTCTAATGGCTACAATCTTTGGGTACGATAGCTTTTAATTTTCAGGAAATTTTCTTGAATTTTTTTGAGAAGGAAAGGAAGTTGAATTGAGGGGTATCATAGAGAAACTAAGAAAGATAATAATCTCTAATGGCATGAAAAGCTTCTAAGGAAAGAAAAATGAGGCGTAATTGCATAATTATGTTCACTAGAGGTTCCCACATTGAAATCATCTATTTCTCCAGATATCTAAAAGGTTTTGGACAATTGTTCCAATTTATTTGAGACTCCCAAAGGCCTCCCACCTATTCGTGAACATGATCATGCTATTCATTTGATTCCAGTAAGTGTTCCTCCAAACATCAGGCCTTATAGATATACCTCTGCCCAAAAGAGTGAAATTGAATATATGGTTGTAGAAATGCTAGAGACTCGTATAATTCAACTTAGTCAAAGTTATTTCTCTACTCTACTAGTATTGGTGCACAAGAAGGATGGATCATGGTGCATGTGTCTAGATTATAGGGAGCTTAACAAGCTCACTATTAAAGATAAATTTCCCATTCCTATCATTGATGAATTATTGGATGAATTGCCTGGATCAATTTACTTCAGCAAGTTGGATCTTCATGCAGACATCATCAAATTGGAATGAAGACTAAAGACATTCCAAAAACAACATTTAGAACTCATGAGGGTCATTATGAATTTTTGTTCATGCCTTATGGCCTTACTAATGCGCCTTCTACATTTCAAGGTTTGATGAATTCCATTTTCAAACCCTTGCTTATAAAAGTTGTGTTAGTATTTTTTGGTGATATACTAATCTACAACAAGTCTTGTAAGGATAATGTTCAACATGCTGATAAGGTGCTCAAACTATTAGAGGAGAAACAATTATATGCAAAATCCTCCAAATATTTCTTTGGAGTACAAGAGGTGGAATATCTAGGTCATATTCTATCTCAAGAAGGTGTTAAGGTAAACCATAGAAAAAATAAATCCATTAAGAAATAGAAAATCCCCACATCCATAAAGCATCTGCAAGGGATTCTTGGGTTGACAAGGTATTATTGCAAGTTTGTTAAGAATTATGAGAGAATAGAAGCACCTCTAACACAATATTGAAGAAATATGGATTTTCATGGAATACATAAGAAACGAAGGCCTTTGAACATATCAAAGAGGAAATGTGCCAAGCACCGGTCATAGCTAAGCCAGATTTCATAAAAACCTTTATTGTGGAATGTGATGCCCTAGGAAATGGAATTGGTGCTATTTTAATGCAAGAAGAAATTATCTAATGGGAAGACACTGCAAGGTAAAAATGGATCATGATAGTCTTAAACAATTTTTAAAAAAATATTATCTTCAAAAGAGCAACAAAAATGGGTCACAAAGATGTTGGGTTATGACTTTCAAATCATCTACAAAAGAGGGAAGCATAATGTTGATGTAGGTGCACTCTCAAGAAACGATGAGGATGTGGAAAAAAATATTTATTCCATTTATATTATTCAGCCAGATTGGATAAATGAAGAAAGGGATGAATGGAAGAATGACGAAGAAGTGTGGGCACTCATTCAAATGTTACAACAAGATCCCAGTACATCTGATACATTTAGCTGGAAAAATGATTCGTTGTGGTACAAAGATCTCTTATAAATCTGTACGAATTCCCAACTCAAACAAAAGATTCTTATGGAATTACACACTTCTCCCTTAGGAGGGCACTCAGGATTTTTAAGAACTTACCACGGGGTTAAGAATGAATTTCTTGGGGATGGTCTTAAATTTTATATTCAAAAGTTTGTGGCAGAATGTTTGGTTTTCCAAAAAATAAAGTTGAAACAATTAAAACCCTAGTTATATTATAACCTTTATCCATTCCAAGTCAATGTTGGGAGGAGGTTTCAATGGATTTTATCACAAGTTTACCCAAGTCTGAAGAAAAGAGTGTCATCATGGTGGTAGTTGATAGACTTACCAAGTACACACACTATTGTGCATTGTCTCATCCATTTGAATCAATTACATTTGCTACTACATTTATGGAAACAATTCAAAAGATACATGGAAACCCAAAGATTATTGTAAGTGACAGAGGTCCCATTTTCACTGGAAATTTTTGGACATAATTATTTTCTTGTCTAGGTACTTAGTTAGCTCATAACTCATATTATCATCCTCAATATGATGGGAAAATTGAGATAGTAAAAAAATTGTTTAGAAGGATATATTCATTGTTTTTTATCTAATAAATAGATAGAATAGGTCAAATAGTTGCCTCTGGCTGAATGGTGGTATAACACTTCCTTCCATACTTCAACAAAAATTACCCCATTTATGGCACTTTATATATATCATCTACCTTCCATCACATCATATGTAAGGCATAACTCTAAGGGTCAAGAAGTGGAAGATCACATCGAGCATCAACAACAAGTTCTCCAACTCTTAAAGGATAACCTCACTTTGGTGCATAATAGAATGAAACAACAAGTAGATAAAAATCATAGCGAAAGAAGTTTTGATGTAGGTGACTGGGTATTTCTATGGTTAAAACCATACAAACAAATGTCCCTCAAGGAAACTAAGAAGGATAATAAATTATCACCAAATTATTATAGTTCGTACAAGGTGTGAAAAATATTGGTACTATGGCCTACAAATTGGATCTTCGTATCCCGAGTGCATCCATTTTTCCATGTTTCATGCTTAAAGAAGGTTATAAGTGAAAAGATCCTAGTTCAAACAATATTTCCAAAACTTGATGAGGAAGGAAAAATCATATTGGAACCTGAAGTAGTCACAAAAACAAGAACTCGAAAACTACAAAATTAATCAATTTCAGAGTATCTTATCAAGTGGAAGAAATTACCCGGTGAAGATTCCACATGGGAGGATGAGAATTTTATACAAAAGCATCCATAACTACTCAAGCATTAAGGAGATCACTTTTCTGTTAGGTCCCTATAATACTAGTCTATTCCATTATTAGTATTGTCGTTATATCCCTTATTGTTACTATTGTACCCATGTTGTCCCCATATTGTTATTATTGTGCCCATTAGAAGCCCACTATTGTTATTATTGTGCCCTTACATTATTTTTTTTTTCCCAGTTGGTTCACGTACATCCGTGGTCAAGGGGTGTAGGCTACGTCCACGAAATAACTAGGGCTGATCTCTAGGATCACACCCCTCGGCCATCACAGACCTAACCCCGAGGGCTTTCGGGTAGAATCGACCCTGTGACCTCCTATTTTAGCGAGGCACGACTTGACCAGTTGGGCTAACCCTTGGAGCTTGTGCCCTTACATTTATTATTTTGATGTCAGCTTTTATTATATTGTGACCCCTTAGACTCCTATAGATAGAAAGGAGGTCTTGTTATTTGTTTCATCCAAGAGCTATTCATTTGTGTAATGTAAAGGAGGTTTCCCCCTCGAAGAGGCTGATTTTGAAGTCATTGATCTATCTTTTTTTCTATTTTATGAGTTGGTTGCATAACATTAGGTCCCTATAATATTGATGTATTATAGGGACCTAATAACATATTTATTAGCTTATCATACATAGCCTTAGATGTCTTCAAATTAAAAACAAATGGAACGTGATTATCCTCAATGGATTCCACAATGATCCTTTGTTCGCTTACTTCTCCTTTCTTGTGTTTTTATAGTTCTTGAGTCTTGTCTTTTCTAGGTTTGGTAACTTTCCCATGGACATATCCCATCACTTCATGTTCTGTAAGTGCTAGTTTAATCCTTTTCTTCCATGCTAGGACATTTTCTAAGCCCACTAGCTTATTTCTCTCCTTGTAGAAAGAACCCATTTGACCTTTAGATCCAAACATATAGTACCAATATGATACTTACTTGTCAACCAAGAGTGTTCTCTTCTTTATTGATGTCCCCAACTATCTTGATGCTTTCAATATCTTCAAAGAGAATTTAATGATGTCCTAGGAGGATATCTTGTAGCATACCTTCTACAACAACTTCAAAGACTGATGAATGATACCAATATACCTTTATGCTTCCTTTAAGGATGTATTTCCGAGTAGGTTAGATCAACAAGATTCAATCCTAGATCAGTTAGCTACCAGCTACACCTTCGTCCCCCAACTTTTTCTACTACTACAAAAACCCTAGTTCTAGTATAATAGAGTTCTTTAAAAGTTCCTCCTTTGAGTAAGTCAATATCTCTGAAGATAACTAGGTCAAAACATGGTATTTTGTTTTCCTTCAACTTGAATTTTTACTTTGATCTTCTACAATTTGGACCTACAATTTCGACCTTCCTTGAAGGTTTCAAAACCATAATTCTTTGTGACAAACAAGCCCTTCTTTTTTTCCACGAGATGATCCTTTTCAAATTCCTTCTTTAGTTCACCTTCGCTCTGAAATGATGTTGGAAAATGAAATATGGCAGTTAATAAATTAGATTTTCCTTAACCTTATTAATTGCTTGTGAACTTTATTTTATCTTCTTGTGTTTTCTCTATTAGATGTTATTCATTAAACAATTATTAGGAGAAAAATAGTAAAGAAAATGGACATGTAAGCTAGGCTCTAATTTAGGGAAAATCGCCTCTAATGGGAAAACACAAAAAATATCTTCTCTTCTTATAGAATATGCTTTAAATGAGAAAATAAAGATGAAAACCTTAGACCAATTCCTCCTCCTAGCACCAAGTCAACCCTCCAAATATACCTTCCAATTAGGTCAAAGTAAAAAAAATCCCACCGGAGACAAACACTTCTAGAATTGCACCAAACTTAGAAGTTATCCCCCCCATAACATAATTTCAAACCTTTAGTAACTTAATAAATTTTGACTCCTACAGTTTCTCCAGAAACTTGCACGTGTGAGAGAAAACGCCAAAAATATCATCTTCTTTCCTTCACTATTGTTTTCTGCTTGATTCCTTGTCCTTAATTGTTCTTTCTTCTTCTTCTTATTGCAGATCAAAATTGTTTATGTGAAATGTGAAATGAGGTTGAACATGTCTCTATATATAGCGTTTCCAAGAGGTCAAGCAATCCCTCTCTAACTTGACTTATCTCTATGAGGGCCGACTTGTACAAGGAGGCTTCCAAGACTTTCTACACCCAAAAATAAATTCTTTTACAAGGTATATCTTGCCTAGATGAGTCTTATAAACATGATGTTCACTCCCTTGACTCATGATAATAAATCTTATGAGCTAACAAACCCTATAAGCATGAGGAACATGCTTTTACCTAGAATACCATCAATAAGAAGCATGAAACCGATGCTTTACAATAATATATTTTCATTCTTCTTTCATTTTATATACAAGATATACATATTCAATTAAGTACAATAATAATTATGAAGACTAAAACTAGTTACATTTCCAACATAGGGGAGTCCTCATTGTGTTAAATTCCATTGAATTCCTATTTTCAAGAGGACCAAAATTGACCTAAAGATCACTGAAATTGGATAAGGGAAACTATACTCACAAATAAAACCCCAAATGTGAATATTTGATAAGGTTAACCCTAAAGTAAATTAGACACCGTCGGAAGGCTATAAATACAAGTGACCTCAACCTCATTTGCACAACCTAATGAGACACTATTTTATTTTGGTTTTTGGGTCGTAAAGCTATGAGGTAGGTCTATCGAGGAATGGGTTCATTCTAATGTTAAATTGCAGGTTACGAAGCTCACTTCTCAGTTCTAGGGTTTTGGGCCTCAGTTGTTGGCACAACACAGGAAGAAGTCAATCATAGTTACTCCAATACAAGCTCATCCATGCGAGTGGAGCCTTCTAGTTGCACGAATAACTCTCCATCCATGCGACCGGGAGTAAGGTTTTTAGAATCATAATTGTATGCTTTCCACAATTCAGATTTGACCATAGTCTCTCGCATACTAGGCTTAAGGGAACAATTGGGATGCTACAGCATTTGGATGAATCATCCTTCATGTGCTTGGAACCTAAAATATGAAATCTCAGTCTTCCAAAATTTTTGCACATTGTCCACAAAATTTTACCATTGTCCGTAGACAGTGACAGTTCATTATAGGTTTATGAATAAAGTTTTTGACTATAAACATGTTTGGGTTCATTTCATAGATGTTGATTATACAATTTTGTTGTATAGTTGTATCGATGAATATATGGATTATTGCACTGTCACTTTGATGAACATTTTATAACAATCTAATAAGAAGAATAACTTGAAAGGGTTTTCTCTGTAGTGGTTTTTTTCCTGGTCTCTGACCAACCATGGTGTCTCTATGTATGAATGCTTTTCTTCCAATGTTCCTTTATGTTTCACTGCATTGATGATGATGATATTGTTCTTTTTACATAATTGCATATGTTGTTGAATAATGATGTAAATATGAATAATGTTTTGATGGTATGGGATGAATGTAATGTGTTAATGAAGAAATGCAATTATCAAAGTAAAGAACAATATGGGCCCAAGAAAAATTAACATGGTGTTAGAGTTGGGCTAAAGAAAAGTCATGGAGATCACCCTTGTGATGACACCATTGAAGGATGTAAGAAAATATGAAGGAGACATAAAAGAATTCTAGGGTTTGAAGGAAACCCTAGCCAGTTTTGTTATTAGGGTTTGATGGATATTATGAGGTTGAGGTTTGAGAGAAACCTTGGTTTATGGAAAATATTTGAGATACGTAATCTAGAAACCCTAGTGATCCAAGATTTTTCTTCTTATAGATGCATCAGAGTTGGCATGAGTTATAACGCTTAAAAACCATAAAAACATAAGCATGAAAAATTAAGACAAGGAGACATCGTCACAAAAGATCATGACATAGAGATTTGATTACGGAGTTCATCCAATCTGGACTACATCTTAGAGTCCTGCTCAATAGTGGGGAGACGTTATTTTATTAAGTGGCATGGAAAGGGAGAAGTACAAGAAGATTTCTACATAAATATGCTTATACCTCCAATATGGAAGATAACTAGCTAATGAAGAACCTAATCCAAGTGGATATTGGTGGCCACCTACCAATTCCACTTGGACCCCCACCATTGCTTCTTTCAGTTTTTTAGTTTCCTTAATTGTAGCACAATTTACTACTTTTAGAAATTTTTCGCGTCCTAAACTTCCAGAGCCGGTATGAGGCCCTAAATGACATTTTTGTGGAAATCTACTGGCAACAGTTTTTTGCCTAAAATCATCTTTTTCATCATAGTCCTCGGAGAGATATTTCCAATGGGTTATCATGCACATCAAACAGAGATAATATGACCAGGTCGCAACCTCGGGAAGTTGGATGTCCAACTCACCCCAATGAGGCCCATAAACTCTTGGTGTTACATCTCCTCAGGTTAGGGTTTTGGTTGTTTAGGGTTTTCTCTTATTTTTCAATAATAAAAGGACCCTTGAGCCACATTGTAAGGTAGTTCAGAGGCATTTAGCTACCATATCTCTTCTCAAAGATAAGTAACCATCACCCTAGCTAGTTTATTTCCATTTCTATTTGTAAGCATATTTCAGTAGTTTACATGAATGAAATGAAGTATTATTTCCACTGCCTCTCTCTGTTTATGGTTATCTTTGTAATTTGTTGTGTTCCTATTTAAATCCAAATCGGTGGTGTCAGAGCAGTCTGCTTTTCTTCTCTGTTTTCCTTTGCATGTCCCCAACGAGGTTGGGATATAAGGAGTTAGGGCTTGAACTGCTTGAACCTTTGCAAGACCAACCTCGAAAATCCCGATAGCCTCCCATGGCCAATGAAAAGAAAGATGAGGGTGCAGGAGATCCTATCGAATTCTTGCTTGAATAAGCCCTCCAGTGACAAAGGAACGTGATGATGGACAACTTTGCCTAGATCCTTCAACGACTACCCAGGGGTGACACACTAGCTTCCAACAACTACTATGGAAAGGCCACACTATTTAAGGTACAAGTTAATTTTGAAATCCTGATATTCGAGGGTCAGATAGACACAAATGTTGTCGATAAATGGTTAAATCTGCTAGAGGGTTATTTTTCTGTTAATAATTTTTCCAACTAGGAAAATTTTATTTTCACTCTTCTCAAATCAGCCCGCCATGTCAAGGACTAGTGGCAAACCTACTGCGAGCAAAAGGATGAAAGTACATGCTCACTATTTTTAGCCACACCCACTTGGAATTCATTCCAGGATGCCATCAAGGAGCAATACTACCTTGTTGGAAGCTATGAGGATCAATACATGTTTGGTCAATTTAGTGTCCTAAATTTCTCTACATAAATTATCAATTTGGGTATCGTAAACTGATGAAGTGTAGTGCACTGTTTGTGCTAGCTAACCCTTCTTAATTCATTTTTTTTATGTTTTATGTTGTTTTGGGGGTTTTTGGTCTTTTAATTCCTAATGATTTACAATGTAAATGATTAAAACTAAATCTAACTTTCTTAAAGACTGTTGAAAACCTAAAAATGACAACAAAGCTAAGAAATAAATGAAAACAAAGTTTCTATTCTTATTTTACCATTATTTCCAAATCATGAATTAAAACTGAAAGTGAAATTTGCAATTGATGTCTAACTAATTACAGAAATAAAAGTAAATGAAATACTTCGATACTATGTGTTACATAACAAATTGTCACCATCCCTGCTACCCCTGTCCCGTATCTTGGAGGACTCATTCCGGGACCTATGAGAAGTGACATGGCCTAAAAACACTTGCATTTCATTCCTCTAAACATGAGCTTTGTTTTCCTTGAAGACATCTCCTGCTAAAAAACCTTAAAAATAGCTCTTTTTCCATTGGTGCGGTTCCATATTTCAGCCCTCGTGCCAAGGGGGCAAATCCTCGAAAGAGGGCGCGCCAATTGGTGCTCTGTCATAAAGTCGCACCCACGCCAACCATATTAAGAGGTGTTTTTTAAAATAAATAGCAGAAGTTTCGTCGTAACAAATTCCTGAACTGCTATCTATCTTGAGTTGGGTGGTTTGGCTACAGATTTCCATAGAGAGGAAGTGGTTTTCCACCTCTCATGGAAGCTTCCTTGATGATATGGTCAATCCCATGACTATTGGTAATAATCCCAACTCCCCTTCCTCCATCTATAAAAGCTTGCCCATTTCCTTTGCAAGCTAGTTCTAGAGTTCCAGAGTTCCAGAATTCCCAAATTTTCAAGAGCTTCATGCCGCAAGAGCCTTCTTGATTCCCTTAACAAATCCAAGCAAGGAGACTATTGTCTATATCATAAGTGAGAGGCTTGTCCTTATTCCTGATAGGTTTTGTGAGACATGTTCTGCTGATGACCCGCCAAAGGAGAATCCAACGTCAGAACATTGGTTGTACTCTTCTTGGTTGATTATTAATGAACGACTATTGGTTATGGTTCCACTCTTGTTATTATTTATGACGATGATGAGTTATGTCTTTTCTGATTGACATATAGTTGCGTATACTGGATTTTATGCTTGTGTTTGTATTGTTTCTTGCATGTGCAGGTGTCCATTCACGGAGATCGTGAGGATTGTGATCTGCTGGAGCAGAGGAACGAGAGCACCACCTCTTCTACGAACAATAGCGTTGGAATCTAGGTAGGCTTTCATCGCTAGTCTATTTATTTGCATCTAGGGAATTACGCTATAGCATTTGACGATTGTTGCTAGACCCAGTCTGGGCTAGTAGGGATCACCTCTGTCTGCGGAGGAGATTTACCTCTTCAACAATTTGGTAACCATACCGGGAGTCAACTTGTTGTTTGATTTGTAAATTGTAGATGGAGCCTGAAGTACGGCCAGATAGCCATCGAAACGCTATTGCTCTACATTAGCAAAGTAGATCAACGCCACTTTAGTCAATCTCCGGTTTGGTTTACGGATTGAACAGCTTGGAGCTTGTCTTGCCTTTTCGGTTGTTTCTTGATTTTGCTTTCTTGGTCAACCTTTTGTGCTGGGTTCTTTTTTTGTTTTTGCTTCTTGTTTTGCTTGGTTATCATTGGTGTGGTTTTGGATTGCTTATTTTTCATTTTGGCACAACAAACTTGACTGGTGCGTTTTTTCGCATAACAGTCACGCCAATTGGCACTAGTTGTCAATATATCACTCGCGCCAATCCTTAAAAGGCGCTAGTTTTAGCCTGACAGTCACGCCAGGCCTGGGGACTGTTAAGGTTTGCTTGATTTTAAGCCTTCTAAGCCTGGTATTTGTTTTTGTTTACATTTTCTTGACTGCTTGAGTGTGTTGGAGTCCTCGTTGACTAGTTTTAACCTTCATCCTTTGGTTGTTTTCTATTTTCCATCGATTCCATGTTTTTAGCCCTAGGACATCTAGTGGCTTCATGTGTCGAGCCCTCCTTAGGAGTTTTTGGTCTTTTATTGGTCCAGTCAAATTTTTGATTGCTCCCTTGCATTCATTTAGTGGTTGTTAATCATTTCATTGCGTTGTTTGAGTGATTTACCTCTTTTTCTCTTGAATTTTGCCTTGTTTTGCTTTGGGCCTAGATTACACGGTTCATTTGTGTCTTTGGGATTTTTCTCAGTTTTGAAGGACTGCTTTGTCAATTTAGGGATCTGATTGTGCTTGCATTGAGTGAAATTTGCTTGTTTTTCCTCTCTTATCATCATTTAACCAAATTGCTCTCTTTTCATTAGTTTTTCAGATTGTTTAGTGCATCTTGCTCTTAACATTGAAAAAAAATCTATTTTGCTTTTCATTAGTTAATGTGAATTAGAGCTTTTCATTGTTATTAGTGATTAGTGACTTCGAAGAAAAGCTTTTTGATTTCCATTAGCTGCATTAGAAATATTGTTGGTTGTTTTTTGATCATTTTGTTTGTGTGAAAGCTCTCAACTCTCTTATAGTTAGCATTCATCGAATAAAATGATATACTCTGGCATATAGCTTGCATTTAGGAGATTTTGAGATACTACATTGGCTAGGGCCTGAAAACTGAAAAATAATTGAAGATTAACGTGAAAATATACTCAATTTACACTAAGGCAGCATTGGAATTTAACGAAATATATTTAGAGGTCTAGGCTAGATCATGTTCTGGTGTCTTAAAACCTAGTAGCTGTCGTTCGCCTTTTGGCTTTAGACAGCGCTAGTACGGACTCGTGCTCCCCGTACCGTCGTGTATATAAAGGGAGACCCCACTAGGTTTCAATCCTTTATCCATAGGAAGTCGAGTCTGCTGCCCTATACCCGTGATAAACCGAACACAACATTCGGGGAGATTGCCTACACATATGGAAAGTCCTTGGTTGATTTCTCTTTCATTTCTAAAACCAAGGTGTATATTGCAGTTCACGGTTATTTGGTACACCCTCTTTGCTTAGTATCCTTGAGCAGTCATTTGATCTTTTCTGACTCCCTAAATTTGAAAGGATCACCAAGCTCTTGTCCTTTTCACGCTTGTTTCAAATCTGAAAGTGATAGAGTCACCTTTTATCCGTTTCTTGACTCTTAAAACATGAAATGGTGAAGTTTCTTAATTTCAATGTGGTAAAAATTAAATCACCCACGATCACACACCATGTTGGATTCTGTTTGTTGGCTGTTTGATTGTGTATTGACTCTTTTTCAGCCCTGTGTGCGATTTTCAGTTTTTGATGGCAACTTTTCTACAGTCCACCAACCCACGAATCCCCTCTGACGGGAATCCTGGTCATTTTCCTCCTTTTGGGAATGTTGGTGCTCCTTACATGGCAACGTTGTCCCTTCTTGGGTTAACTGTTGGGTTGCCTATTTGGTTGTTCTCAACCTCTGTGGTCTCTAATGTCTCAACTACTGCTCAATCAGTTCTTCCACCCGAACAACATCATGTTGATTCCAAGGTGGACCTCTCCCCTTCTTTGCCTGTTTCTACGTCCTCATCTTCTACTTCGCCTGGTGAAATTCTGGATTCAAGTAACCAGGTGGCTAAGAAGAAGAAGAAGAAGTCTCGTAAGCGAGTGGCTAAAAGTGCAGCTACTACCCCGAGTACATCCCAGGTCGGAACACCTTCTTCTCTTCCGTGGAAGGTTAAGTTTCCTTGTAAATTGTGCAAGAGTGACCATCTTCTTCGTGATTGTCCTGGCATTCCTAGGATCTTAGAAGTATGGTCTCACGATTTGGCTCATCCCTCATCGTCCTCTGAAGCTCATGGCGATGCTACCCTATCAACTGGAAACGGTAAGAAGAAAGGGAAGATTCGGTTCCCCTGTAGGGTATGTGATGGCAACCATCACCTTCACCTTTTTCCACTCATGGATAAAGCTTCCACCATCCTGAAAAGTCTTATAGCTTCTTCACCCAAACTTCCCGTTGGCTATCAAAGGCTCTCTTTAGACCCTTTCCCTGTCGACAATGAGATTGACTTAGATTCTTCTCTTGTCCATCGTCCTCTTTCTGAACCTAGCTGTGCTAAGCCTGTTCCAGACTAACAATTGGTCGGAAAGAGTGTCGGCTCGGGTTCACCACCTATCGATCACTCTGTTTCGGAAGAGTTTCATGCTCATGTTCTTGTCGTCTCATCAGATTCTCTTGAGTCAAAAAATGACCCTCCTATCCCAGCTGATCCAGAGAGTCCTTCTTCGGTTCCTTTAGAGCAGGGGGGCAATCATACGATTCCCCCACCAAGTAGTTCAGTCGTTTCCTTCAATTGGAGTTACCTGACAACTTTCTGCCTTCCATCCCATGTGCCTTTCCAGATTACAGTACATGCCTATGATAAGGCAGTACTTGGCACTGTCTTGGATGAGGGTGCATTTATCAGTCTTATGCTTTCCACTACTTGGCAAGCTTTGGGCTCCCCACAGCTTGTTCTGGTCACACAGAATCTGCTAGCGTTTGACGGAGGAACCAGTCAACCATTAGGGATCCTTATGAAGTTCCCTATTACTTTTGGAGGCAAAATTGTCTATATAGACATACTAGTTACCCATGGTGCTTTAGATTTCAGTCTTCTCCTTGGCCGTGACTATGTTTATGCCATGGGGGCCCTTGTCTCTTCACTTTTCCATGTGGTTTGCTTTCCATATGACAGAAGAATCATGACTATAGATCAATTATCATTCTTTAGTCCCCCGGTGCCTCTTGCGCAGTTGTCATCCCCTCCTGGTTTTTATCCACCATTTTATTTGCCCCACCGCAGGTAAACTATGTGGCTACTTCTCCCGTGCCTGTATCTAGTGATGTTGCCGTCGTGCATAGTGTCCTGGGGGCATTGGGTCTTGACATCCAAGATGTTATCCTTCCACCGGGAGTGGCACTCTTGGAAGCAACGACTTCTTGTTCATTATGATGAAGTTCGTTTGGAGCATAGTTCGCTTTCCTATGTCAAGCTCCTTAAAAAATGAAACTGGGTCTGGTCGAGCATAGTTCCTGATCTTGTGTCATGATCATTAAAAAATGAAACAAGGGTTATGAGGATAGTTCTTTTACTGTGTCAACCTCATTAAAAAATGAAACAACTCCCTTTCCAAATCGAGTCTTTTGATTAATATCTCGTAAAATACAAGTCGAGTCTTTCCACGATCTTGAAAGTGAACCTTCATTCCATCCACTTTGTTGAATGCAATGAAGCTTGGGGGGCATGTACCTCATTTTGCGTCATTATACTGGGGGCATGCGAACTTATAACAAGCATAGTTTTTCATTTCAAGCTTGTGTAAACATGAAACCGA
>APFE030214784.1:18299-89006 GCA_000404065.3 Pinus taeda
TCGAGTCTTTTGATTAAGATCTCGTAAAATACAAGTCGAGTCTTTCCAAGATCTTGAAAGTGAACCTTCATTCCATCCTCTTTATTGAATGCAATGAAACTTGGGGGGCATGTACCTCATTTTGCATCATTATTCTGGGGGCATGCGAACTTATAACAAGCATAGTTTTTCGTTTCAAGCTTGTGTAAACATGAAACCGAATCCAAGCAGAGTTCTCCATGGTTCATGCTTGTGTAAAAATGAACCCATACCCGATGTACATCTCATGATTGCCATTTTTATCCGCTTAATTATGCTAGATGAGCCTTGGTTGTTTCATTCCATTGCCACCATCTCTTCGACCGATCATATGCTTTCACTCGGTTGTTTTTTCCTTTCCTGAGGAACTGCAACAATGAGTGGTTTTGATAGCCAACCTCTTGACCATTACATGTTTTGAGAAGTTCCACCATTGCTGGAACCAGTTGCTACCCTTTATACCACTCGTTCCTCTAGGCCGAGTCACCTTTAAGCTCTTTTCTGACTTGTAAAATATGAAAAGATTGCCGAGTAATTTTTCCCTTTTCGACTCGTTAAAGAGAATAAAAATAGAGGTCTACTTTAAGCTCTTTTCTAACCATTTAAAGATGAAAGGTTTCCGAGTTATTCCTCTTGACTCGTTAAACATAAATAAGAGGCGGTCGCCTTTAAGCCCTTTTCTAACCATGTAAAGATGAAAAGATCATTGGGCCCTTTTCATTTCAGGCTCATTAATGATTATGAAATGACGTGATTTCGGTCACTTTTTTACTTTTTCATGTCGAAATCACTAATCATGAAAATAACTCCTCGATCGTAATGGTTGGGCGGTTCTTTCAAGTATTGTTTTATACTTTTTCGGGCTCGAGAGACACAACTTTACGAAAAAGGACCCCCTTGGAGTTTTCTTTTTTACTGTCTTTTCAAACTCACTAAACATTAAAAGATGTCAAGTTCTCACTTTTTCAGACTCATTAAAATAGGATGACATTAGATTGAGTCGAAATGACGTTACTCAAGTTTCTCCTTCCTAGGGATCATTAAATGTACTAGGATGGATTCGGCCGAAGGGCAAACTGATGTTACAAGCATATGCTATCCCCTTCAATACTGCTAATAAAAATAATTGGGGTACTCACTAGAAATGGTGGGGAAAATGGAACCAGAATCATTGTTGTGTCGGCAGTATGTCGCTCTTGAACATGGCACTTGTCTGCATTCGTGTTAGGGTGGGGACATCTCATCTCGTGTTTCGCTTGCCTCCATGGGTTTGGGTGATCCTGTTTGACCTCTCATCTGCTCTTTGCCTTGTCACCATTACCTCTGATCGATTGATGTCAAATACTGCCAAGTCCACTGTCGTGCCACCGATATGTTCAAGAGAAGTTGACCTCTGCAAAATATCAACCTCCCTCTGGTAATTCATATGATCCTGATTCACAAAAAAATTATCTTCCTCTGTCTTACATCGATGATGTGGGAAACACTATGGCCCACCTTCAGTCAAGGTCACTTCCTGTCGACTTTAGCTCATTATCCAGGAAGCTGATCTAGAGACTCCCTTCTGGTGCCTTGGAGCCTGCATGCCTCAATGGCAGGTTCTTCGCATTCGGCATGATGTTTTCATCATTGGCCTCTGATCGGATGATTCTATGGGTGTTTGACACCAGCTCACTGATTCACACGTCGTAGATTGTACCTATAGTAACTTGAGGGCCATTGTCATTATTGGTGTTACCTCTCGCGTCTGTTAACAACTTTCATCATTGGCTGGTAATCAGGCGGTGTCCCTGTATGTTTGACTTCAGCTCATATATTCACATGCTTGAACTTGTACTTTGTTCGGATCGAGATGGAGCGCAAGACCTTGGATTTTTTCGGTTGGAATCCAGGTTGCGATTTTGTGGATTACTATGATTGTTACATGACTCATTCACTGGATGGCTGCACCCATGCTTGAGTCTATTTATCGATCCTCACTGGATGGCTATCCCCATACCTTGGATCTGGATTATTATGTACTCTGTTATGGATGCCTCTGTCCATACCACACATATCATGCATTTTAGATATCGGTTGTACTTCTCCACACAGGTTTTCCGGTGGTAGTGTTTTCGGTTGGACATGTTCTCGTAAAGCATTTCACCCCTCTCTCTATCTCTAGCCTCGTGCTTTAGGGGGCATCTGTTACACAACAATTTGTCACTGTCCCTGCCACCCCTGTCCCATATCTTGGACGACTCATTTCGAGACCTATGACAAGTGACATGGCCTAAAAACACTTGCATTGCATTCCTCTGAACATGAGCTTTGTTTGCCTTGAAGACATATCCTGCTGAAAAACCCTAAAAATAGCTCTTTTTCCATTAGCATGGTTCCATAGTTCAGCCCTCGCATCAAGAGGGAAAATCCTCCAAAGAGGGTGCGCCAATTGGCGCTCTGTCATAAAGTTGCACCCGCACCGACCATATTAAGAGGTGTTTTTTAAAATAAATGGCAGAAGTTTCGTCCTAACAAATTCCTGGACTGTTATCTATCTTGGGTTGGGTGGTTTGGCTATGGAATTTCATAGAGAGGAAGTGGTTTGCCACCTGTCATGGAAGCTTCCTTGATGATATGTCCAATCCCATGATTATTGGTTATGATCCCAACTCCCCTTCCTCCATCTATAAAAGCTTTCCCATTTCCTTTGCAAGCTAGTTCCAGAGTTCCAGAATTCCCAAATTTCCAAGAGCTTCATGCTGCAAGAGCCTTCTTGATTCCCTTAAGGCCAAATCCAAGCAAGGAGACTATTGTCCAGATCATAGGAGAGAGGCTTGTCCTTATTCCCTACAGGCTTTGCGAGACATGTTCTGCTGACGACCCACCAAAGGAGAATCTAGCGTCAGAACATTGGTTGTACTCTCCTTTGATTGATTATTAATGAACAACTATTGGTTATGGTTCCATTCTTGTTATTATTTATGATGATGATGAGTTATCTCTTTTCTCACTGACATATAGTTACTTATATTGGGTTTTATGCTTGCACTTGTATTGTTTCCTGCATGTGCAAGTGTCCATTCATGGAGATCGTGAGGATTGTGATCTGCCGGAGCAGAGGAACGAGACCACCACGTCTTCTACGAACAATAGCGTTGGAATCCAGGTAGGCTTTCATCGTTAGTCTGTTTATTTGCAACTAGGGACTTGTGCTATAGCGTTTGATGATTGTTGCTAGACCCGGTCTGGGCTAGTAGGGATTGCCTCTGTCCGCAGAGGGGATTTACCTCTTCAACACTATGCCTCTCAATTTTGGGAGAAGGTCTCCTTGAGATGACATTTAAGTAATTTTGTACTTCATTAATCTAAGAGAGAAAATACAAAGATGTAGAAATAACTCATTGCATAGATGAAATGTTCAACCACTTAGTTAAGGATGAATTATCAACTTTAAGGGTTTTCCATAAACATTCATTGACACCATGAGTTAGTATTTTAAATTAAAAATGAAATTGACAAGATAGTAAATGACACTAATCAATTTAATTGAGAATTTAAACTAGAAAAATAGTGAATGAAGTAAACTATCCAACAATGTATCCTTATCATTCTTCAATCCTACTCTCATCCTAAAACAAGGTTAGTTTTTAATTGAAGAAACAAGATTACACTATTGAGTTCTATCTTCTAAACTATTGATAAGAACTAAGAAGAAATCAAGCTAATGGAAAATGCTCTAAATTATAAACATTGTTAATAAGAAAATGATTATAAACACTGTTTTAGAAAGAAAATGATGAATTTACAATTAACAAGAAGAAGAAAAATAAATAAAATGAAACCTTCTTTAGTGCAGGGGCCCTTTGCAACTGATTAGGCTACACTTGCTCAATCAAATCCAAGAAAACTCCTTCAGATGTTCATAAAAACATGTGGTATTCTCATATTAAAACAGGGACACAAAATGCCCAAAAATTATAGTGTCTAGAACTTCAATTTCACATTAAAATTGTTACTAAATTCTTCGGTCCCTTCATATGTATTTATTAGAAAAATCATATAACTGTTTGTGGAGAAAAGCATGCTACAGCCAAACACATAGAAGACAAATATGCGGGATTTCTTCCTCGGCTACTAGAGAAATAAATCCAAGACATGATGGTTGTTGGATTTGTTTATACAAGTGGATGTTGGAATCTGTAGGTACAGGTGGTTTCTCCATATAACGCTTCCCATGACTGTGAAACACATTAATTAACCACGAAACAGAGGCCTGTTACCCTCGGTCTCTTTGCATTTGACTTATCCATTGTCCGTAGTCTTATTCCATCTTCTTTGTCAACCTGGGATGAATGAAGAGGACAGGGTCCATGTCATGATAATTTTAAAGTTGCCCTATGGCTATTTTCTCCTTCTGACACCTGGAACCTGTTAGAGCATGGAGGTAGCTACGAAACAACTGATTAGTTGTAGAATAGGTTGTGTTCCGTAGCTAATATACAAAAAATTATTTAAACAACAAAACATAAAAATCATAACATGTACATCACTAAATGTCCACCTTAATACAATATATACCAGCTATTAGTGATGATAATGCATCTTTCTTATGGAAAAACAAAGAAAAGGAATGAGGAGAGTTGCTAGGGAAAGAGTAATTTTGAGGCTCAACATACCCCCACTGCAAAATCATTACATGTCCTGATGCAATTTTCAAAAATGTGAAGTTATTTCTCTTGTTTTGTCTATTCTAACACTTCTGCTAGCACATCCAACTTCCTTTTCTTACTTCTCCTTGCACTGATTGCCATCCTAGGCTTCTTCATAAGGAGTCTGTATTTGAGGTTGATAAGTGTTCTACTAAAATTCCTATTTTTCCTCTTTAGCTTCCTATTTTTCTTGTATAATAGCCCTAGGTGTAGTATTGTATTGTCATTAATCGCTTTATCCAATTTTCTTTTTTCCTTTAGGGTTTAATTTTCTTTCTTCATATGCCTGTTCAATATCTCCAACTCTTAGATTTCTTATTTGAGAGAGCTAGTTAGAGGTTCTTGAGGATTGACAGGCTGCTTTAGAATGGTTGAGTATCCTAGATCCATTGAGGAATCCTTCCTCTTTAATGACTCTATGTAGTCATAGACTTGTTGCTGTACTGGATCTATGCCAGGAGAAGCTCTGCTTGGGCTGCCTTCAAAATTCTGTGGAGGAGGGTATTGTGGACTGTGTTCAGGTGGAATACTGTCAGGAGATTAAATTTGGGTTTCTTCCTCTAAGTTTATTAAATGGGATACTTTTGATGTTACCTTCCTCACCTTACCTTGGAGTCTAGAGGTCCTTATCAGGTTTTGGAAGCTTATGGTTTCTTCTCTTGTGTCCTTCTTTCTCTTCCCTATCTCCTTCTTTTTCTTGATTTTCTCCCTAATCTTGGCCAGTCTTTTGGAGAGTAACTATTCATCTTCTTATGGTTATGAAGGTTCAAGAATGTCTTCATTGATTTCTTCAACTTTCTCTTTCATTTCTCCTTTCTGTTTAGTCTGCTTTCTAACCTCTTGTTTAGAAGCCGTCTCTGCATCATTCTTTTGTGAGAAGGTTCCAATTTGTTTTGAATGTTAATGCTTATCTTTCTCCTCCTAATTTGCTTAACATGATTCTTCTTAGGTGACTCTAGAGCATCCTGGAGAAAATTTCTTACCAAGAAATCTTCCCAGGTATCCCCTATACTTTTCAAATGGAATTCAACTAGTATTTTCACTAATCCTTGATTATACATAGTTGTTTCTATGGATTCAATTTTCTTTTGGACATTTGTAGCCATTGTTATTAAATTGTTTAGAAGGAAGAAGGGAAGGTTGATGGTTCCATTTTCTAAGAAATTAATTTGTAAGCATATATGGTCAACATACATAAACCCAAATCTTCCTTCTCATGTAATGAATTTTTCAATATCAATAGAATATTACCCCATTTATTCTTGAGTGCTGAAATAGGAATTCCCTTCCTAAATGTGGTAACATCCATACCTGGGTTTCTAAGGATCACTTTCCAAGATTCACTATGAAATTCCTTGTTTCTAAACCATCTTTCGCCTTGTCTTGGTAGCTCAGTTGCTTCTGCTATGAAGGATTATGTGATTGCAAATTTAATATCTCTTATCTCCACGTTTGTGCCATCAAATGACCTTGAAAAGGACTTGGTAATCTCCTTGTGATAGCCGTCAAATTTCTCAATAAAATTTAAACATCCGGCCTTCCATAGCATCCCTTTAAGCTGTGGATACCCGTCCATATACTTTACACCTATGGGCTCTGTCATGGCAATAAGCCCCATATCCCCTGTTTTTGGTTAACCTCCAAAATTACTCTTACTATCTATAAAATGAGTGTTATTTAAGAAATGGAATGACTGTGTGTATGGAAATGGAATGACTGTGTATATATGAAAATGGAAAGGTTGTGTGTATATGAAAAATGGAATGACTATGTCTATAGAAAATGGAAATACTGTGTATATGAAATGATTGCTGCCTATGTGATAGAATGACTACGTGTTATAGGAGAGATAAACTTAAGGGTTTGCGTGTAATAAATAGACAGTAAGGTTTTAGAGAGTCGTAGATAGATAGGTCACATCATCATCTTGACCGTTAACAGGTGGAGTTGTGGAGGACCGGATGAGTACAGGTTATGGAGTTTGAAGTGGAGATTTGTTATGAAAGAATCATTGACACTATTTTTCAATGAAGATCGAAGATATGGCAAAAATATAGTGGTAGTCAAATCAAATGATGGTCGATTAAAGAGACATGTGATTATACATACTATACAAACTTATGTTTTCAAATTTCTTTTTTAAATAAATCTTTGCATTTACCTTTTTCTTCTTAATTTTTTTTTGATGTTGATCCACAGGTACCTTGAGCATGGTGGGTCTTCAAAAAATGATTTTTTTTTTCGAATTCCCTGCATACATGATTTTATTATGAGTTATACACTTGTGCGTGAATTGATAAACAAATTGTAGCTGTAGATTCAGATTAGTTGCAGAACAGAATCAACTGCAGAACGTGAAAAAGAAAGTGAAATATGGCTTATGGATCATGAATGAAATGGAAGTGGCTATGTAAGTGAAATGAAAAGAGATGTAAGACAAGATGATAAATGAAATGAAAGCTGTAAAAGAAAAAATTGAAAAATTTATTGATGAAATACGACAATGAGATGAAGTGAAACTACAAAAATAAAATGGAGTAAGGTGAGATGAGATGATGAATTTGCAAAATCTAAATTGTAGAGTGACTGTAACTTTTTGCCACTACTTATTATAGAAAGAAAATGTAAAATATAGGGTGTTAGAAACCTCTGATTTTCACCCTGTATTTTCTATATAAGCATGCCAATCAATGATTGGTTTTCAACCTTATACATTTTATTTTATTTTATTTTTTATTTGTTTTTTTCTTTTTCTTTGTTCTCTCTTTTCTATGTTTTAGGAAAAATAAAGACTAAGTTAGTGGAGAAGAAGAATTCTTCTTCACTAGCTTCATTTCAAAATTGTCTTGGAAAATATTAATGAACTCCTCTTTTGAAATTGGTTTCTGATATATCTTTAATCTATGACCATTCACAGGAAAAATAATTTTACTTTCATCTATTGTTCTTATCCTCACTGCTCCATTACTAAAGAATTTTTCAATCTCATATGGCCCAAGCCAATGGGTTTGAAACTTCCCTTGAAAATCTTTAAACTTTGAATCAAATAATAACGCCCAATCTCCCACATGAAATCTTTTGTCCTTGATATATATGTCATGCCATTCAACTCTCTATTGTTGGACTATACTAGTCCTTTGAACTACCTCTTGTTTCATTTCATCAAGTTTATTTAATTGCTGCAACCTATGCCCAATTGGACTTCCATCTTGAAACTTCTGATTTGGAACTCTATAGGGAACAAGACTTGTTTCCCATAAACAAGTTCATAGAGTGTATGTCCCATTGTGTTCCTCCATGTAGTTCTATAAGCCCATAAGGCTTCAGGAAGACTTTCCACCCAATCTCTTCTATGTAGATGCACAGTCTTGGAGAGGATTCCTTCAATCACTTTATTTGTAGATTCTACTTGACCATTTGCTTGTGGATGATAGGGAGTCTATTTCCTATGTTTTATCTTGTAATTTTCCACACTATCCTCCACCATTTTAGATGTAAATTGAGATCCTTGATCTGTCACAATTTCTCTTGGAACACCAAAACAAGTGAAGATGTCCTCAAAAAGAAAATTAACTACAGATTTTTCATTAACAAAAGGTAATGCTTTGGCCTCTAGCCATTTAGTGACATAATCAGTGCATACCAATATATAATTCTTTTGCTTAGATGGATGATTAATTGGCCCAACAATATCTAAGGCCCACTTTCCAAAAGGTTCAATGAGTACCTAAATTTGTAATGGCATTTCATTTGAGGGAGCAAGTTTCTGTACCCTTTGGCAGCTATCACACCTCCTGACATATTCTTTGTCATCTTTGAATATGGATGACCAATAATATCTTAAAGAAAGGATTTTATAGGTTGTCCTCTTGTTAGAAAAGTGTCCACCACATAGCTCATCATGACATGCCTTAAGAATCTTAGGCATTTCATCTTCCCTGACACACCTTCTGATCATAAGATATGGGCCCGTTTTGTAGAATTCGTTAGTGATCCATGAATATCTTGCACTTACTTGAATAATTTTTCTTTTCTCTCTAGGAAACAAATGTGAGGTTAACTTTCTTGTAACTAAATAGTTAGCAAGATCTGCAAACCAAGAAGTTTGAGTAGCTACTACAAAAATATATTCATCACGAAACTTATCTTCAACTAGAGAATCTTCTTTGATATTCTCAATCCTGGACACAAAATCAACAACTGTGTTTTGTTTTCCAAGTCTATCTAGCAAAGTAATGTTGAATTCTTACAAAAGTGAAAGCCATCTTGCAACTTTGCTATTAGTAATAGGTTTATTCATTAAATATGTAATTGCAGAGTGATCTATATGAACAAAGGTTTCATAGCTTGTTATATAGTGTCTGAACTTGTTAATTGCATGAGCAATAGCTAATAATTCCTTTTGAGTCACAGTATAATTTAACTCAGTGGGAATGAAATTCTTACTTGTATAGTAAATGGCATAAGGAATCAAATCTTTTTGTCCCAACATAGCTCCCAGAGTTGTATCTGAAGCATATGTTGAAATATGGAAAGGGAGTTTCCAACTTGGACCTCTTAAAATGGGTGCTTTAGAATTTTTTGTTTTTAATGTTTCAAATGCCAACTGGCAATCAAAATTCGAATTGAATTCACAATCTTTGGTAAGAAATTTGAAGAGAGGGGATGCTATTTTAGTGAAATTTCTATAAACCTTCTATAGTATCCTGTAAATCCTAGAAAACTTCTAACATCCTTTTGGCAATTTGGAATTGATAATTTAGAGATGACTTCAACTTTAGATTTGTCAACTTTAATCCGATCTCTTGAAATGTGATTTCCTAAAAAAATACCTTTTGTAAACATCATAAAACATTTTTCATGGCTTAGTGAAAGGTTCGCTTCCTTACATCTTTTAATAACTTTTTCCAAATTTTCCAAAGCTTCTTCAAATATATTCCCATAGACTATAAAATCATCCAAATATACCTCTACACAATCATGTATTAGATCAGAAAAAATCCCTAGTACCGCTCTTTGGAATGTTGCAGGTGCATTACGTAACCCAAAAGGAAGTACTCGGTAGGCATATGTTCACCATTGACAAGTAAATGTGGTTTTATCCTGATCTTTAGGTGCTACCTGAATTTGATTATAACCACTAAAACCATCCATGAATGAGAAATACTTCTTACTTGCTAATGTATCTAACACTTGATCTATAAAAGGCAAGGGAAAATGACCTTTAAGGGTTGCTTTATTTAGTTCTTGATAATCAATGCACACCCTCCATTTACCATTCTTTTTAGGCACAATTACCAAAGGAGAAACCCATTGGCTATCTAAAATTGGGTAAATGAAGTTTACATTTAGTAATTTTTGGAGTTTTTATTTCACAATATCTCTAAGATTTGAATTCATTCTTCTTTGAGGTTGTCTGATAGGTCTACAATTTTCCTCAATGTAGATGTGATGGATACAAGTCTTAGGATTAATGCCTTTCACGTTAGTGTATTCCCATGCAAATGCTGCAAAATGTTTTTGTAATGTTTTGATTAACTCTTCTTGTTGTAGTTTCTCAAAGTTTTTGTTTATGTGCAATGCGCTACTTGGAAAAATTTCAATTGTAGAGATACCAATCTCTTCCATAGAATAGAAAGACATCTTCCTAGATGACAAATATTCAACATTAGGTTTTTCTTGAAAATACTCATGGTCATATTCTGAAGATGATTCAAAATATTCCAATGTATTTAAAATTTGACTATCTTCACTAATATCCGAAATAGTAAAGAGATGTTGAATATCATCTTCATCATCAATCCATTCTTTGTCATCTATTTTTGTGATTTCTTTTTCTGGAGGATATGGAGTAAATTTTTTGGTTGAATTACCATAAAAATATACATGTAACCAAATCTACAGCTAATAAAAGCATCAACTGTGGCCAGCCAGGGTCTTCCTAATATGACTGGATGTCCTCCTAGATTGTTCTTGGGAGTTAAGATCATGAAATCAACAGGATATTCCCAAGAATCTAAGGATATTGAAATATCTTCTAACACTCCATCTAGTTTGATTACTAATCTATCTGCTAGTTGCAGTAAGGTAGGTGTGTAAAGAAGATTAGGAAGCTTCAACTGCTCCATAGTTTGTTTGCTCATGATGTTTATTGTTGACCCTAAGTCAATAAATGTATTTTGAATTTCAAATACACTGATATGTGTTTTCACAATTGGACTTCCTAGATCCAAATATTTTTGTATGGCAATTTTTCCCATCATTATGTCTGCTATTTTTCCTACCAGGTGAATTCTTTTTGTTTCCTTCTTGGTTTCTTTATGCTCAACTCCTTTATTGTTTTGGCTAGAATTGGAATTTTTTTAATGGCTTGTAGGAAAGGGATTTTGATACAGACATTTAGCAATTCATCTAGAAAATCATAATTGGGAAACATAATATGATTTTCTACTCCTCTATCAATTTATAATCTTTCAGGAAAAGTAGGTGTAGAAGTAGATGCCGGTTTCTCAATGATAGGAGTTGTGTTTACTGATTCTTTTTGTTTTTCTTTTTCAATGTTTTGGTTTTGGACAGATGTTCCCTAAAAACTTTTATTGACCTTCACAAAATCTTCCTCAGAACTGCCTTGTTCCTGAATAACTATAGAAGGTATTTTATTTTCTAATATCCTACTAGATCTCAGTTGAACATCATTAAGATCTAGAGGAGTGATCATATAAGTTGGAAATTGTTGTCCTACCACGTAAGAATTCTGAGTATTTTTATTGTTGGGGTTTGGTAATAGTTGGGTAGGTAGTTGATTTGGTCTCTGTTGAAATAGGAGTAAGAGTTGAGGATTTTGGTTTTGTTGTGGAAATGTTAATGAAAGTTGAGGGTTCTGATTTTGAAGTTGTGGCTATTGATTTTGTTGTAGATGCGTGGGGGAGGATAATTATGATATGATGGAGGATATTGGTAATATTGAGAAAATCTCCCATTAGGATTTTGTACTCCTTGTGGCCATGGTTGAGATTGAGATTGAGGTTGAGGCTAAGGTTGAGATTGAGATTGAGGTTGAAGCCAAGGTTGCTGCCAAGAATTCCAATTTGGTGGGGGCTGAAGATACATTTGATTGTTAAATCCTTGATTTTGTGGCCCTTGCCAAGGTCTTCTAGCAACAAAACAAAGAGGTTCTGCAGAATTTAGGACTATTTCCTCTTGAAAGATAGCCTTAAGACCTGGAATTGAAGGAAAAACCTTGGTCTCATGGCTTTTTAAGAAAATCATACAAGTTTCTACAACTTTCGCATCTAAAGTGAATTTTGTTAGAGCATGTTTTTTTCTTCATTTTGGACAAAAAATGGCTAAAACGTCAGCCTCGGTTTTCTACTTGTTTTGTAATTCAAGGGAGTCTATTTGCTCACTAAGACTCCCTAGAATGTCAGTTTTAAATTCATCAAGCATATTACCAATTTCTGCCCTACTTACAGATCCAGTTACAGATTTCTTTACTCTAACAAGATAAGGCTCTCTTGGACCTTTCCCTGTTTTAGATTTCCCTCTTGAGAGATTAACACATAATTCTCCTATATCATTTAATGGGAGTTTAGAGATATATCCCTTCCCCATCATGTTAAGGATATCTATCCATTCATCTCTAATGGATTTTAGTAAAAGTGATTTTAAGGTATTTCATCTAAATTGTCCACCTTTTCTCTTTTCAAATTATAGTTGAATCTCTCAATCAAATCCTCTAAATTTTCATCCTCTCTTTGCATCATTTTGAACACTTCATCTTTGTGATTGGTAGGCATGCAATAATCCAAATAACTATCTAAAAACATTTTTTTCATGTCATTCCATGTTCTAATGGACTGACTGACTAACCCCATGAACCACTTCAAAGTAGTTCCTTCCAGTGTTGAAGGAAACAATTTGAGTTTTTGAGAGTCTTCTAAATGATCATAGGTTCTATACAAGACTTCAAACTCAAATAAAAATGTTTCAGGATCCTCACTTTTTAACCCGTGGAAGTTTGGGAGGACAGAAGGTGAGATATTTTTCATTGTGGCATTTGTTTCTTCATCCACTAGAGGGAATCCAAAAGAATTATCTATTTCCCTATTTCCTCTTCCACCTCGATTATTTCCTCTATATTCTCCATTATCCCTCTACCTCTTCCTCTACCGCCTCCTCCAAAGAGTGTGAATTGTCCATCTCGTTCTTCTTTTGCCATTATAGTTTCTTCAGGGTTAGTATAGGGTTCAACCTGCAAGGTCACTTTCTTTTCCTTTGGTTCTTCTATTAACGGGATAGATAAGAGACGTTCTACTTCTCCTTCCTCACCAGGTATTCCTAATTCTTCAACTAAAATATGCTCCCCTATGTAGGTGAAAAAATTACTCTTGTTGTTGGAGATTCAAGATTTTTCTCCCCTAGAATTGACTTCGTAGATGAAGTAGGAAATTCTTTTGATTGGATTTATGCCCCTAGAATTTTAGGAGTTCTTGTTGGCATTATGATACATATGTTGTACTTGATGGCAACCCACTCATCTCAGATGATAAATTATAGTGCAGCAAAGTTCACGCACTTTCATGCAGAGAAAAGTTCACGCACTTTCAGGCAGAGAAACATTCCTTTCATTCAGAGAAAATTTCACACACTTTCATGCAGAGAAAATTTCATGCACTTTCATGCAGAGAAAAGTGCACGCACATGGGAAATCTTATGGTTGGTTCATGGTATTAGTCCGACAATTTTTTATCCTATGGTTTTGGTCCGTGGTATTGCATCCAAAAGTGTTGATCCCAAGTATAGGGTCCATGGTATTGAATTGTTATGGTTTTTGGCCCATGGTATTGTGAAAGGCCTAAGGCTATAAAAGAGGAAGGAGATCATTTGGCAAGGCATCTTCTGAATTATTGAATATCTGATAAAGTGCTAGATCTGGAATACTGTGATTGGGTTATAGTGTAGATCTGGATCTGAATGAAGAAGGAACCTGAGCGCAAGGAGAAGGATAAGTTCTATTGATCTGTGATATGTGGCGCACGCTTGATCTATAAATCTGATAATCTGGCTTAACTAATATCTGAATGTTTGAAAGAATGAATTTATAGATCTGTACGCAGGTTTCTGAACAGTGAAGTAGCGTACATATCTTGATTTATGTTCTAGCTGCCTCTATTTATTGCTACAGTGTTTTGGGTTCAGAAGTGGGGTGTGATTACTGTTATTATGATCTGGGTACAGTCGTCAGAGAAGTATTTATTTTGATTCAGTTTTGATTGATGAAAAGGTGATTGGTTGATGCAGAAATTCTTGATGTTTGATTGATGTTATTTGTGGATCCAATCTGAAAATTTATGAAACGTGGTCCCTGGAAGGAAGAGAAGGTTGTAGTTTTCTGCAGGTAGCAGCCTGCGTACTAGTATCTCAACTAGTACAAGAACTAAGAGGGTTGTAGCTCCCTTCCAGGAGAAGCTGGAAAACGAGAGAGGGTTGTAGCTCTCTGCAGGTAGCAGCCTGCGTACTAGTAAAGGACTGCACCAGTACAAAATCATTATAAACAGAAGTTTCTAATTGAAAAGATAGAGACATATGGCAGCAGGTGGTTTTCACCCACATTGGGTTTCCACCTTATATCTTGTGTTCTTGTGTGTGATAGTCTTCTGCTCTATTTTTCTGTTCCTGGTTATTGTTTATATGATCCTGATGCATAGATTAATGTTCAACATCTGTAGAATATTTTAAATTATAAGTCTGTATGGTATATGCGATTTTCCTTATCTGTAGTTGCGCATATACACGGTTTTCTCTAACTGAAGTAGCGTATATGTTCTGGGTTTGAAAAAGAAAATAATTGACCAGATAATACTGATTCACCCCCCCTCTCAGTATTATTTCCAACAAACCTTGACTCAAGGATATGGATATAGGGTGTCAATCCCAATTGACCAATTACTATCAACCCAAACAATGCAGATGAATAATCGAGAGAGAGAGATGGAGCACAGTATGTATGGATTACCCTGTACATGTTATATTAATGACACCTCCCCAATATTACCCTTCCTAAACCACAAGGCCTTAAAGGAGGTCCCACTAGACTAGAGTCTAAGACTAACCTTCCAAGTGTGGGAACAAAGATACAATTAGGAGCAGTCTGTTGAAGAAAGTCTAACTAGGTTCGATCTTCATAAATGTAATTTTGACATTTGCATTTATTCAAGAAAAGAGAAATTATTTTTATATTATTTGTCAATGAGTTTCTTGCTCATTGAAAGTAGGTCAAGCACATGTTTAAGTGCTTCCAGGAAGTCAAAGTGTCAATGTATTTATGTAAGACCCTTAAAGGGCATGTTACACTATGTAGAATATTGTATAAGATCAAAGGAATGCCTCCAAGCCAAGTACAAGTCCTCTCCATGCAGAAACATCCTTCAAAAGAGGCTAAACGATGAAAATTGATGAAGAAAATGTATGTCGACCTACAGTGAGCAAGTTGGCCTAAAGGAGGGACATTCCTCTATAAATAGAGGTTGTCCACTCCCTCAAAAGACAACGAAAAACATCTCTGAAATCAGCGAAGTGAACTAGCCGAAAAAGAGAAGGAAAACCTTGTCTAAAAGGTCTCCTAGTGCAACGAAGGAAGGAGGAGGAAAACCGAAGTGAAGAGGACTATTTCTAGGGCTAGAAACAGTCACACGTGCGAAGAAAAGGAGGTCAAGTCTGCGAGTATGGCAGTATGGACAAAACAGCCCATGAACTAATGTTGTTTGGGCTTGAAACTAGGCCTACAAGGCCTCCCAAGTCAAGCGAAGAAGCCTATCTCTCTAGCGAAGGAAAAGGACCCTAATTATCTAGGGTTCCTACCATGCGTGACAAAACTAGGGTTGTTCAGTTACATCAAGTTTGTAGATCTACCTTAAGAAGAATCTCATAGGATCAAGAGAAGGGTGTCTCCTTAAGTGAACATCTTGAAGAAAAGGAAGAAGAATATCTCATCAAGAAGTTAACATAGCCAAGGTGTATATCTATAGACAAAGCAGTGAAGAAAAGGAGGAAGTGTTGGGGAGCAAAGTGTCGGAAGGAAGAAGTCCATGTGCTGGGGAACATAGTGCAAAAAAGACGAAGGACTTGACTTGTGCTTGGAAGACATCCTAGTCAAGGATCTAGGGTTTGGCATTGATCAATAAGAAGCTTCAATAAGAGAAAACTTACCGAAGGGTTTTCCTCTCAAGAGAAGAAAGGTTTTGGATCGGGCAGAGAACCAACACCTTCTGTTCCTGTTCTTATGTTTCTATAGCAGTTTGATGAAGTACACACACATGCATTAAAAAGAAGAAGAAGATTAAGCTAACAATGAGAAGTAAAAAGACTCCACAAATTGTTATCAAGTCAAGAAGAATCACACTACACCTACTTGCCTTGATTCTTCAACATGGTATCGGAGCTAAGGTGACACATCAAGGAAAGGGCATCTCAAGAACACTCATTAAGGAAGGACATCTACAAAAGTTGAAGCATCAAGCCAAGAAATCTCAATAACATCAAAGGACAAGAAGGTCTACATCTAGCATTCATCAAGGAAGACTACAAAGCGATAAGAAGAGCCTTACCAGTGTTGTGGGGGAGCCCCCCCCCCCCCCGATCCCGCTCCCAATCCGCGCTCTGAGCGGGAGCGACTCGGGAACGGGTCAGGAGCGCGCTCCCTAAAAAAAAATTTGCTCCCTGCCTTTTCAGGAGCGTTTTCAGGCGTTTAACCTTTTTGCAAATTATTTTTTGCATTAATGTTCGAAATGCAATTTTTTTTCAAACAAACAAACAAGTTTTGAGTGGAGCAGCTTAATGATCAAGCCTATGGCCCTAGTATTGATATGATATTCATGGTAATGTTAAATTCTTAAAATAAAAGTGACATTCTCCTTAATCTTCATTTTCATCCTTTTACTTAAATTTTTAACATTACCATGAAATGACTCAAGATGTTTGAGAGTGGTTCCGACCTCATTGGATTTCATATGGAGAAAGTAAAATTTTAGATTTCATTCAAAATCCAGCAGACTTATCAGTTTTTCAAGATTGGGGGATTGCAATGTTTCCATTGAATTTTGTCACGTATTAGGGTATGGAACTCGTATTTAATCAAGAGCACCAATCCCTCTATGTACCTTGATGTTAATGACATTGGTTGCCAAACTCCTCTATCATGACCCTCCTAAAAATGTACGCATCACTCAAACAAAATCTTGACATGACATGCTATGCTTTCTCTATCTTATGTTAATGCTTAGAGGGTGATATTAATGACAAAGATCCCTATACAGATACAGAGGTAATGACAAAGATACCTCTGGATATTAATGCTTAGAGGGTGATATTAATGACAAAGATCCTGATTTTCCAACAAGACTAAAAAATTAGACGTTTCTCGTGGTGGCAGGGGGCCCAAGCATAAGAAATAGATAATAGATTTACTTGTCTTTTCTAGTTTCTAGTAGTTTTTATAACTATGGACTCTTTTTTATTTATTATGATATATTTTTTAAACAATATATGACAATTTAAGTTTGAAGTTGGCAATTATAACTCATTAGTAATGAATTATGAATATGATGCTTCATGAAAGTTGAAAAGTTGTTTCATTTCATTTCATTTTATAACATTTTATTTCATGTTAGATATTATTTGTTGTAATGGTTACACTTAGCTTACAAGTACAACTTTGGTGATCAATGATGATAAATGTTATATATTGAATTTTGAAAGCTTGAAACTTTAAGATTGATAAATCATGAGACTCAATATGTTGTATGATACTATGTTACTAACTTGTGGACGTGGTTGATGAAGATTATAACTTCTAGATGATTGTTATATATGGTTCAATCTATGTTTTTTTATGTTTTTTATATCTAATTCATCATTCTACATGTTTTTGTTGACATATATGTATCAAAATATAAAAAAATATATATATTATATAAAAAAACGCTCTGGGATTCACTCCTAAACCGGGAGCTTCTGAAAATGTCGCTCTCGCACCCATTTTCGCTCCCACTCCCAAGTAACACTAAGCCTTACACAAAGGCACCTACAAGAAGAGCAAATCAAAGGACCTACATCAAGCTACAAGTCATCAAGTATGTCCACTTGGAGAAAGCAACTTGAAGAACATCAAGATCTAAGGAAGGCAAGTCATCAAGTCTTCAAGGAGAAAGCAAGTGTACCACATATCAAAATCTATCAAGTATATGTCCCCTTTTGAATATACATCAATGTTTTTCTGCAAAGAAAGCAATAAATTGGTAGGTACCAATAACTTTCTTGTATGGAAGAAGAGGATTGATTTACTTCTCAAGGAGAATGAACTCCTAGAACACAGTAAAGGGAACGTTACTATCTCTGCTAAGGAACAAACCCAAGCCTTAGCCAAGTACAATAAGGACAAGACAAGAGCTCAAAGGATTCTAATAGAATCCATCAAAGACTCTCTCATTCCTTATGTCTCCAAACTTGAAACATCAAAAGAAATCTATGATAAACTGGTAGAGCTATTATCGGTAAGCACAGTTGGAGAAGTGATATCTCTTCGAAATGAGTTGTACAAGATGAAGATATAAAGGAAGGAATAGGTCCCTACTTCATGAAGATCTCTGAGATGAGGGGTCAACTTCAAGAGCTAGGGGAAGTCATGTCTGACAGAGAAATGACAACCGTAGTACTCAATGCTCTACTTGAGGATTGGGGCAACCTCACATCAAGCATATATGCCGAGAAGGAAGCCACCCCACTATGTGAAATGTGGTCTCTATGCAAGATAAAGGAAACAAGGCTTAAAGCAAAGAAAGATGTAGGATCAAAGGAGCAAGCATTTGCTACCATGGCCAAGAGAAAGTGAAAATTTGGCAAATTTGGTCCACGAAGAACAAATAACAAAGATATGTCCAAAATCCAATGCTATGGATGCGAAGAATATGGACACTACAAAAGGAATTGTCCTAAACTAAAGAAGGACAACAACAACAAAAGAAAGAGGGAAGAAGCTCAGATCACTCAAGAGGTGAAAGAAGAAGAAAAGAAGCAAAAGAAGGAAGATCCTCTGGATCTCTTCTATGACTAAGTCAAACTCTTTACTTAAAGTCTTCTTTCAAAGTTTTGAGTAGGATAGAAGCATGTAGAAATAGAATAAAATTGCATGGATAGAAACATCTTCTAGAATCTAGAAGCATGAAGTACATAGAGTTCTAAATACTCATGTAGAAAGAGCATTTATAAATGAGAACAAAATGCATGGTTAGAAATATCTTCTAGAATATAGGAGCATGGTAGATATAGCTCAAGATATTCATGTAGAAGGAGTATACCTAGAATAGGACCTCATCCACAATGAAAGAAAATCGATCATGATTAAGAATCTTAGAAGACCTCCATAATCAAAAGGAAAGAAACATTTGCAGGATAAGGGTCTTCAAGATCCTATGATGGAATCTTCAAAAGAATATTCATAAACAAAAGCAAATGTCTCGTTGGGAACCCCATTCATGGGATTCAAGAAAAGGATGATATGCAAGCAAGCTAAGATGAAGCAAGAAGGGCCACACCAAGGACAACCAAATGAAGCTAAGATGATCAAAGGAGAATCAAGATCAGGTATGTATGCATGAAAGTTTAGTCATGTTATCATTTGTATATTATTGAGTCATGGGAATAGTTCTAGAACATGATCAAGAAGGAAAGAATCTCTTTCACCAATGACATGCTCGAAGGCATGTACTACAGTGCAATGAAGGTTGACAAAAGGAAATACGCACATAAGGAGTATAAGATTGTTGACTAAGAAGCAAGTGAAGAAGGAATGTTGACTAGTCCTAGAAGCAAGCAAAGAAGAAGTGCTCCCACAAGGAGCATAAGGTGGTTAATCAATTTATCCATGAAGAAGCAAATGAAGAAAGAGATCAAGCATGTGAAGAACACCATGATCACAAACAATCACTATCTGACAAAGATTCATTGAATACATCTCTCGAAAGAAAGGCAGGACAACTCTAACTAAGAAAGGAAAAGATCAAAGGACCCTTGACACCTATGAAGGCCTTGGAGATATGAAAGGTGTAGATAATTGATTCTACTCTACGATGATGTCATGATAAAGAAGCCATCTAGCAAAAGCACCATTCAATGTTGAAGAAATATTAGGATGAAGTCATGAAGGGCTACTATATCAAAGCATGGGAACCAGCAAGTACAAAGAAGCATCCATGTGAAGAGTAGTCTGAAGCATAGACAAGATGACAAGGAATAACCAGAGGACAAGAAAACCTGATATATGACAAGAAGGCCACTTTCCACGAAGGAAGCAATGACATGACAAACCAAGAAGGAAAGTGATCGATGGATGGTGCCCTACCAAGAAGAAGTTCGAACAAAGACTAAATGACATCAAAGGAAGGAAGGAGATCAAGCAACTGGAGGACCCACAAAGAAGAAGTTGCTGATACAGGTCCTTAGCCAAGAGGGAGTAATAACAAGTTCCCAATTACAAAGGAACTTGGACAAGCACCTTGTCAAAGGATACTTGGGCATGTGTTCCTCAATTGAGAGGAAGTGATAGACACAACATTCTTGTCTTCACTTGGGAAGAAAGAATGGGAGGATTGGGTAATCATCTGGCATCTGATACTCTTTGAGGATGTGTTGAGCATCCAAGACAAGCGTAGGCAAGAGGATCGATACTCTTTGAGGGCTGGGAATCCAAGATAAGAATAGTCCTAGAAGGTCATACTCAGTGAACACTCGGGTGGGTATGTACCTTGAGAGACAATGACTAAGTTGTCTATAAGTCATTGGTCTCGCCAACATTGTGTTGGAATTCCTAAGTCTAACCCGTTAGAAACCCTTCATGTACGTTACTGATTTATTCCTACCTACTTGTTCTGTTAATTTACAAGTTATTTACCATGTAAATACTGGAAATAAATACAAGTACATCTTCAACACATTAAAAATCATCAACTGAAGGAAACAGAAACAAGCACACAAGTGACACCGTTGTTTTTGGACTACTGTCCTCGGAAAAACACAATGCATGAAAATCGGTGCAGCTATCTGAGGGTTTGATTTATTAAGCAGTTTCAAAATACAATATGGGTGCCAAATCTGGCTCACCCAATAGAGAAAAATCCCGGCAATAGTACCTCTCTACTCGGAAGCATATATTCTGGTTGAAACCCTGGATAAACACTCTAGCAGCTCCACAGCTCCAATCTACCCCACGAAACCTCAGCGTCAGCCTCTAGGGACTTTGTCAGCTCTCTCTGGCCTAGTGTTAGCCCAGCGTCACTCTGGCTTAGCTTACGTCAACCTCTGGAGGCACTGTGTCAATCCTCTAGCCCTCTAAGTCACTCGCACTGGCCCTCTGAGGCACTGCGCAGCTCCTGGTTGCCTCTACGCGAGCCCTGGTTGGCTCTACGTGAACCCTTGGCTGGTTCTGCGTCCCTCTCTCCGGCTATTGCGTTGATCCTCCCGGTGCTATCTCTACCCCTCTGTTTCTGTATTCACTGCCCCTCAGCTGCAACTCTAATCACTCAACTTTCTCAGCAAACCCAGCCCTAGAAAGTCGAAATCTTGATCTCTTGTCGTGTTCTCCAAGTGACCCTCAAGCCTCCTCTTATACTTTTCTTGTTGACAAATCAATGGCCGAGATTAAGTCGTTATTCAACAGCTAAGATTAGATTTGGCTTGATCCATGACTTTTGGACCATTCTAACACAGTTTTATATTAATTCACATTAATATTTTATTTTCCCTAAGTTTAGACTTAGGGACTCCATTAAAAATATTAATTATTTTAATATCTCCCAAACTGTTTAGAATCTGCCCAAACCATTTCTAGGTATTGCAGATCTCATGTGCCTTAGCCTCTCCACCAATTTTCGTGGCTAGAGCACATCCGATGCTACCCCAAATCAACACATTGTGCTCTAATCTATTGCGAGATAGAGTTGTCAATTAAGGCCTTGATGTGGAAACAATGTTGGTTCCTATGATGTTATAACAGATGGATTTCCAATCTGGTTTCTCTTATGTGAATTCTTAAAGACTAACAAATAGCCAAACACCTTATAATGAGTTATGAATACCTCCCTACTTAAGAGGGAGTGTTGAAGAAAGTGTAACTAGGTTTCGTCTTCGTAAATCTAATTTTGACATTTGTATTTATTCAAGAAAAAAGAAATTATTTTTATATTATTTGTCAATGAGTTTCTTACTCATTGAAAGTAGGTCAAGCACATGTTTAAGTGCTTCTAGGAAGTTAAAGTGTCAATGTATTTATGTAAGACCCTTAGAAAGCATGTTACATTATGTAGAGTATTGTATAAGGTCAAGACTCAAAGGAATACCTCCAAGCCAAGTACAAGTCCTCTCCATGCAATAGTGTCCTTCAAAAGTGGCTAAACGATGAAAATTGATGAGGAAAATGTATGTCGGCCTATAGTGAGCAAGTCAACCTAAAGGAGGGACAATCCTCTATAAATAGAGGTTGTCCACTCCATCAAAAGAAAACTAAAAACATCTATGAAATCAGCGAAGTGAAGTAGCTGAAAAAGAGAAGGGAAAGCCTTGTCTAAAGGGTCTCCTAGTGCAGCGAAGGAAGTAGGAGAAAAATCGAAGTGAAGAGGATTGTTTCTAGGGCTAGAAAGAGTCACACGTTCGAAGAAAAGGAGGTCAAGTCTACGGGTATGACTGCAGGGACAAAATAGTCCATGAACTAGTGTTGTTTGGGCTTGACACTAGGCCTACAAGGCCTCCCAAGTCAAGTGAAGAAGCCTATCTCTCTAGCGAAGGAAAAGGACCCTAATTCTCTAGGGTTCCTACCATACATTGCAAAACTAGGGCTATTGTTCAGTCACATCAAGTTTGCAGACCTGCCTCAAGAAGAATCTCGTAGGATCAAGAGAGGGGTGTCTCCTTAAGTGAAGAACATCTTGAAGAAAGAAAGAAGAATATCTCATCAAGAAGCTAACATAGCCAAGGTCTATCTCTAGACAGAGCAGTGAAGAAAAGGACGGAGTGTTGGAGAGAAAAGCATCGGAAGGAGGAAGTCCATGTGTTGGGGAACATAGTGCGAAAAAGGGGAAGGTCTTGACTTGTGCTTGGAGGACATCCTAGTCAAGGGTCTAAGGTTTGGCATTGATCAATAAGAAGCTTCAATAAGAGAAAACTTACCGAAGGGTTTTCCTCTCAAGAGAAGAGAGGTTTTGGCCCTGGCAAAGAGCCAACACCTTGTGTTCATGTTCTTATGTTTTTTATAGCAATTTGATGAAGTACACACACATGCGTTAATAATAAGAATAAGAAGATTAAGCTAACAAGGAAAACTAAAAAGACTCCACAAATTGTTATCAAGTCAAGAATCATCACACTACACCTAATTGCCCTTGATTCTTCAACATGGCCAATCATCTAGCTTACCCCATGATTCATATTAATGCCCATAACATATGTGATTGCTAAAATGGTTAAAATACCCATTGATAGATGAGCCACCTTCCTTCAAGAACAATGCTAGATAGGTGAGAGCACTAACCCAAGCAATAGGTAGAGAACTTTGGTATAACGCTATTTGAATATCATCATAGGGTTGTTGGTTGTTGGTTGTTGGTTGTCAAATGAAGAGAACAAATTTCTCCTATGGGTTACCCACTTTTGGTGGGTAATATTACTCATTGACCTTATCTTTTCAACCTACTATCATTCTATTTGTTCCCTCATATATGCATGTGTGTGCCTATAGGTGTGATTGTCTCAAATTGACCTCTACTTTGAAAAGTTCGATCTACTTGCTTAGAGTGCCTAAATGCCATTGGGACAAGCAAATCTGTCCCCATAATAAATTTCTTTTGAATAAAATGCTTCATTAATAAAACATGTACAAAGCAATTTACACAAAAAAGCAGGTTTTTCGAGGAAACCACCATAAACACAAGCAAAAAGAGCATATAAATTATAAGACTAGAAACTCACTAACCAAGGTACAAGGTACAGAATATTACCATATGGGCTACAAATAATAAATATATGCCTTGAAGGAAACATAAACATAGTGACAAAATCATAAATAGAATGGTAGGCTGGCTACCAAAAAGCATCACATCAAGCAACAACAAGTAACTGTTAGAAAATCAAAAAGATTCTCTTATGTTGATAATTACTCATGATATTGTTGTAGTCTTATTAATTTTCTTTATGTTCTTCTTTTATCTTCTTTTCATGAAACAATCATCAAATCAAAACATGAAGACCAACGACACCAGATGTCGGCACTCAATCAAGGCTAAAACCCCTCTATAGGGGAAAACCTAGTCAAACTCTTCCACTAGTAAATCAAATTGAGATAGATCAAGACCTTAGACCAAAAGGCCTTCCTCACTCCACCAAGTCAGCCCTCAAACAATCCTTCCTGACTCCAACGATCAATTGCAACAATACTGCATCAAAAACAGAATTTCGGCCTAGCTACTCTACAATGTTAGAATGTTCGGCCTAGCAACTCCAGAATTTCAGCCCTACTGCAGCCCTGAAACTTCAGCCCTCTTGCAGCTCCAAAATTTCGCACGTGTGGATCACAAGAGAGAGAAATTGGTCTCCAAACTTCTTCTCTAGGGTTTTCTCTTCTTTGCTAGGGTTTTTCTCCTTCTTTCTTGAATTTCACACCCTTCTTTCTTCTCCAGCAACCGTAGATTGAACTTGTTGTGTATCTGCTCCAAATGAGATCGAGTTGTTGCCTTTATATAGTGAATCTCTGAGGACGAATTCCTTTGATGAGGCTGACTTGGTGGAGGAGTCTTAAATGACCTAATTACATGAAAATAAATTTCTTTCTCCATTGAAAAAGCCCAAGAAGGTTCTTTTACATGATGATAAGGACAAGGACTCTTAACATAAACCCTAGAAGCCTACAATGGAGGATTTGACCTAAAAACCATTGACCCAAGCATCTACCTCAAATAAATTTGTTTGCCTCTACCTCAAAGAAACTCATTTGTTTCTACTACAAAGAAACTCGTTTGTCTCTCTGCCTTAGAGAAACCCAGATGCCTTTGCCTTAGAGAAATTTGTTTGCCTCTACCTCAGATGATCTAAAATTGCCTTGAACAGATGATGAACGAACTGCCTCTTGGAGGAGGTAGAAGCCTTTATTTATGCTTGTCTAGGAGGCAGAATGGGTGTGACTAAAGGGACAAGCTGACCTGACTTCATGGAGGGCCAACTTCACATTTTGGAGGCAAATTCAATATGAATTTGGAAATTCAAATTTCCCTATCTTTGAGGTTAGCATGAAGAACATGTTGTATATTAATTATTTCAAAGGTTAATCAATAAAATGACATGAAGAACATGTCTTACATTTTCATTATATATTTCAAGGGCCAAAAATATTAGTTATGAAGACCGACCATAACTACAAAATTCAACATGTTTCACTTCATCAAATGGATGAAACCTTATGTAATACAATTTCTCTCAAGCAATGAGGAACTAGCAACCTGCAATAACCTTGTGGCTAGAGTTGAAAGATGCAGGTTATCCCCTAATGGAAGCCCCACAAAGTAATAGGAGGATCCATATGCCCCTGATTATCCATGGCTAGTGGATTTGAAAAGCTACCAATGGATTGTACAAATGATCCAAATTCCCCTCATACTTCCTTTGTGATCACTACATCCTTATAGATTTTCCTCAAAGTTGTTTTATATCCCTGTACCACTTCAGAATCCTTGTTTGGAACTATTCTACATAGTAAAGATAAAATTTTGGAATGGTAGTATTTGGGGTGTAGTGCATAGACTAAAAGGTGTAATGGTATGGTCATTTTGTTCCACCTTTTGGTAACTATGCCCTTCACTTCATTGTAAAATAATTCATAGGGGTCATTTTCACTTGATCTGATAGTTTCCCTTTTCTTTTCCAACATATTATCTATGTTTTCATAGACCTCCCCCAAGCAAGGCATATCATTGTCAAATGCCCTAATCATGGTCAGTATTGGTTTTGTAAATTGCAAAAGGTATTGAACCTTGTCACACCATGCATCATCAAGAATGATCGCCTTGATTCTTTGTCCTCTATGAAAAGCAGAGTCCTTCACATTTCCCAACAAAGGTCAATGACAATTGTCTGTAATGCTTGTATGACCATCACAAGTCTCTTTATGACTAGAGTGTGGGAGGATAAACAGGTTCAGCATCCTACATAAGTTTTGAGAAGTCAAATTTCAAATCAGAAATCATATTACCAATAAAAATTAAAAAATCATAATGCACATAATATTGATTACAACTCCAACTTTGCAAAAGCCCTATATATGGCTTGCAATATTGAATGATTGGTGATAAACATTTGGATCTCCTTTGGTGCTACATATATTTTATCGATCCATTCAATCTCGCCAATCTTGGCAAGCATAAGGTTCAATGAATGCACTGCTCATGGAGTCTAAAAGATGTGATCATATTGACCCTATACAATCAAGAACATGGCTTTAAAAACCTATGCATTATCCATGATGGCCTGAACAACATTTTGTGGCCCCACACTTTCGATTGCATCAATAAGAATTGTGAAGATGAATGTTGCATATCTCTCCACTCCATTGCTATCAACAGTGTCCAAAAAGATCGCCCCTTGGGGGCATTTTGCAATAACATTAATTACAGGGTGATTTCTTTGGTCTCTCCATCAAAAATGATGGACACCACATTTTCTTCCCATGTGTCACAGATTAATGTAATTGTCTTTCCACATAGTCATTCTGATATTATCAAGATGGTGCAGACCTTTTCATAACCAGGGTTCTTGTACCATCTTGGTGTTTTATTAACCACCTTAATCATTTGTTTCCAATAAGAGAAATGCACCAAATTGAATGCTAGCCCAGCTACATAGTCATCAGCTACTTCTCTGCCCTCCTTGTTGAATGTTGCTTCAAGAGGTCCGAAAGTAGGTCTTTTATTAGTTGTGACAACTGATCTAGATGGCAATGGAGGCTTAGTTAAGGCCTTGCACAAGGATTTTTGCATTAGCAAGTCTCCTATCAGAAACTTCTTGCAAAGATACATAGAAATTTAGTTTTGCAGGACTCAAAACTGTCCCAGGTTGGCCATTTGGACCAGTGCATGCCAGCTACTCTGTTTTAGTCTGCCCAGTGAGATGGCCCTTCACCCTTGGTGTATGAACCATTTTGAACATTGTTGCATTCACTGCATTTTCATCTATATGAACCACCCCCTCAATTTTTGCCAAGAATATCCACGTACTGCCACAAAGGAGATTTTAAATCTTTATGGACCTTGGATTCATGTGGTACATTTGCATCCTCACTATGTTCATGCTGTGATGGTTGCATGTCTATCACATTTCCATATAATCATTAATCAGATATAACTTATTAAATTATAACTTATAATACATCATGGCAGGGATAAGTAAAACAGTAAATACTGAAGTTGTAAAAGTAAGAGCAGCAATTCTAAAAGACTAAAAATAATACAGAGAAGCAAGCAATATATATCGGATATATACCCAGGTGACAAAATTATTGGTGGCAACACTAGCAAACCCAAGGAGTAAGGCAATATGACTATTTGTTTTTTTTATTAAGGGACTTCAGTATGAAAACATGTAGGCTGTAAGTTTTGGGAATCTTTTCTGCTTTCCTTCTTTTGTTCATTTAAATTTTAGGGCTTCTGTGGGAGCAACTTTACAGGTAGACCTTGCCTTAGACACTAGAACCACTGAGTCTAGTTTTAAATCCAGGCCACCAACATTATTTACTTCAACGAAGAAATTTGCTGAATGAACAGAAATCCAGATTCCACATTTTCCTGAAAAGTTGAAGACCCAGAAACAAGACATGTTCCAACTTCCATACAAATAAGGTAACTCTGATCAGAAATCACATTCCTTTATGCACCTTCATTTTCTCTTCTATTCAAAGCTAAAGCCTTAAATATAAACTCTTTAAGTAAGACTTCAAACATGAACTTCATAAGGGCCCAATGAAAAAAACAACAAACCATGTTTTTAAGAACCATGTCCAGGCCCTCCTCAGGTGTTTTGAGGGGCAATATTGGTTTTCCCTTTTCAAAAAATAGCATTGGTGACTTTACTGGGTCAAATTTCGTGGGTGCCCACCACCTGAACATCGTAAAAAGAAAATAAATTAGGCAGTAATGGTAAAGAACCATTATGTTTCATCATCCGTCCATAACTAAATTGGGAATAAAGCAGTTTTGATTACACAAATAAAGTGTGCATCCCCTAAAAGCATCATTCTGAATCTCAAAAAGGAATAGTAGAAAAGGTAATGTGAAGAACAATAAAAAATCAACACAAACTCAAATTCAACTGAAAATACATAAAGACATATATCTTAGAAGATCTATTATGGCTGAGATAATACTGCAAACTAAAAAGTTAGAAACAACATTTCTTACAAGATAGGAGCCTATGGTCACTGCAATTCAGATGGGAATGATAGATTTTGTACATGGAGTTAGATGGATGCATAAACTTAGTATGAACATAATAATTTTGCACACGCATCCATCATGTTAAAGGATAAAATGAAAACTCAAGTTAGCAGAAAGAACTCAAGTCTTATTATGGATTTTCATATCTCAAGCATGTCAATTTTATCATAAGTGCAATTTTTCATCCTTTACAAAATAGATCAAGTAAATGCACTCCAAAACACAATCCAAGATCTATGCATAGATTGGCAAAAGCATATGACACATTTCCCCCAAATCTTCCTCAAGGAAAACAAATCTTCGTGGAGAACATTAAGAGTATGGACTAGAATGTGACAGGTGCTAATCATGCTAATAAAAAACACAATCTGGTTAGTGTTGTGAAACAGTAGACTTCTGATGTTTTGTTTCTTCAAGAACTTGAAGTTACAACATTCAAACTAAATATTTCTATTGACTTCATTTATTTATTTTCTCCTAATAATTAGAGATCAATTACTAGGGAATGATGTCAATGGATGATTCTCAGTACCATTTCTAGATGGGAATCAAAATTGCAGTTCCCTAATTCCTCAAGCCTTTGAGGAAGTTAAAACTGCCATTTGGGTTATGAAGGATGGAAAATTTCCACGGGAGGATCAAAGTTTTAAAAACTGGAACTGGCAGTGGTCTGGAATGGAACAAGCCAGCAAAAACACTTTTTGGATGGTTTACAAAAAAAAGCATTATAAACAGTGCACACACACATAAATGTAAATACAAATGATTAGACATAAAATATGCAAATGGGGTGGGGGCAGTTAGCATTTGGGAGGGCTGGGGTATCATTTATTCTGTTTATTTGGCAAAGGTGTCTAAACCAGTTGTACAAGTTTGTAAACTGGCCAATCCAGTTCATAACCAGTCTAGGGTTCCCGAAAAAAGTACCATAAAAGGGATTTTTTAAGGGTGGCGAGGCGGGAGCAGACTGAAACCCTAGTCATGGTGGAACCCTAGGTCACCAGGGAAACCTGGACCTGTTACCCGCAGCAATGGATATGGTTTTCGTTGGAGGTTTTACCATGCGGGTCTGACCACGGTTTATGAATACAATATTTGCTTTGACCTCGTGAACAACAGGCTTGTCGGTTACTATCTTTTGTTTATTGGAATACTGTCTGTCGTTTTAGCGAACTCCGTTTTCTCAATAGTCTACCTTTCCCTGGATATACGGAGGTCAGTAACTGTCGATTACAATGGTTGAAGAAGACCTTGTGGACTACGAGGAGGACCCAATGCCAGAACAGGAGATTTGGGCTCATCAAGCTGGCCCCAACATGGGCCCCTGGCAAAATAAATCGCCTCAGACGACAGCTGCAATTCAGTCGTCGCAACACCCGCCCTCCACCAGAAAACGGCACCCCACTGCTGTCCACGTTGAAGACATCCCCGGTTTGGAATGCGCTCCACTCTCTCCGGCCACACAGAATCTACTCGGCACTAGTCTTCAGGGCTCGCCCACTTTTGACTCTCCCCTGACTCATCTTCCACACCATTCTATGCCTCTGAATCCACCTTCCTACTCCTTCACACTGGCTAACCCTTCAAACCCCCCACACGCTGCTCAATCCTTTGTTCACCTGGGCTCATGTAGATACAACCCTCACTCTCCGATAAGATCAAGGTGCTTCAGTTCACCCATTCCAAACCCTAGACCTACATTATCTGCCCAACAAGGTTCTTCAGAAGTGTGCAGGAGTTTACTCAGGGAACACCCCACGGGCCGTTGCACAAACAAGCCCAAAAATGGGAGGTGCCTCAGAGCAGTGGACACTGACATAAATTTGACCTTTGGAGAAGACATTCCTATGGCTAACACTATGGATACGGCGAGGAAGGTTCTTGTTGGACATGTTCGCGGCAGGAACTATTCGGTGGAGTGTCTGCGTCAATGGACCATGGAGATTTGGGGTTCTCTGTTGAAAGAACTTCCAGTGATTAGGGTTTTGGCCAGAGGTTGGTTTGCCCTCTGCTTTCATAGGGAAGAGTTTACGGACTGGATACTATCGCGCTACTGGAATATAGAGCTTGCTCCTGTACTGCTGAAGAGATGGCATCCTCTATTCAACCCGCAGCGCGAACAGTTGGGAGCAGGACCAATTTGGGTCAGACTTCCTGGTTTGCCTATGCAGTTCTGGACTCCTCAGGTTTTCAAACGAGGTGACGCATTGGGGACTTACCTTGAGCACGAACAGTCCTATGAAAAGAACGGAATTATGACTATGGCAAGGATTTTGGTCCACCTTGACACCAGGGAGGGACTTGAAGAAAAAATCACTCTTCACAGGAGACATTTCTCACGCAGACAGCTCCTAGACTATGAAGGAGCCCCATTTTGATGTAGGAGGTGCCACTAAGTGGGTCACCTATACAAGGATTGTCCATTACTTTCATCAGTGACTACAGAGACCTCTCGGGGGACTAAACATCATAGCTCAGAGAAGCCGAATAAGGGAGACCAGTAACAAGGACAAGCACCACCTAAGGTTGTGGTTGAAGCTACACAAAAGGCAAAAAATCAGCGAAAGAGTCCAACCTCTCCTCCTCGGACTTGTTCCAAATCTGCTACGGAAGCAACTCCTCTTCCGGGTAATGAATCTATTCCCATAACCTCTGTATTTTTATCAGATGCTATGTTTACTTCTTTGTTGTCACCATTGACACCCCCTTCCACCTCTCTCTGTTCTATCCCCACCATCCCTTGCTCCATTTTTCCCCCTCCCCCCACTTTCTCTACTATGCCTACCTCCCTCCGGGGTTTTTCCACTCCTCCCTCTCATACATCCTCCCCATCAGGGACGGGATCTCATCCCTACAATCTCAGATCCAGATCTCGACATTTATCTCCTCATTTTGGTTTGGGCCACTCCCCCAAAAGGACCAAAAAGAAACCCACCATAGGGCGCCCATCCAAGACCGAAACAGCCATCAAGACGGCGGTGGCTGATGTAGCAAGGGGTCGTCAATCCACCATAGAAAGGGCACTTAGAGCAATTGAGCCCTCTATCCTTGTTTCGCCATGATCTGGCTCTCTTACAACTGCAGGGGATTAGCCAACCCTAAAAAGAGATTGGCTCTAAAATGTCTATTACACAGTTCCAATTGTGACATCCTCCTCCTTCAAGAAACCCTTGGCTCATCTAACATCATAACCAGAACCCTTCACTCTATCCTCCCGAACTGGGTTTTTCAGGGTTTGGATGCTTTTGGCAGATCCAGGGGTCTCACTATAGGAATAAACCCTAAAACTGTTAAGCATATTTCTTCCTGGGGCAGTATGGGCTTCATTGGTATGGACATATTTGCGAGTGAGATGGGGATCCAGTTAAAAGTCATAAACATATATGCCCCTAACCAGAACATATTGGAGTTTTGGCGCAACTTGTCGGATCATATTCTTGTCTCGAGCACCACCATTATTGGAGGTGATTTAAATTTTTCATTAGGGTATGGAGGAATCATGGGGTCATCACTCACAAATCGACCCTATATTGGACTAGATGAGCACTCTACTGGATACTTTTAAACTTGTTGATGTTCCCATGAACAAGAAAATGCCCACATGGCATAACAGGAGAACGAGTGAGGCTGCCCTGGGTCGGAGACTAGATCGCTTTTTGACTCATGAAGATCTTCTCCGTATCGTACCCTTATACAGGCAATGGGTCGGTACTGGAGGTATATCTGATCACCTCCCCATATATCTACAAATCTCTGGTCCCTCCAAAAAGCCTCGTGCACCCTTCAAATTCTTTACTGGATTCCTAAAAGACCCATAATTCATCAATCTGGTAACAGAATATTGGCGTGCACAACCCCCTCTCAGGGAGCAGAGAATGGAAGCAGATTTATGTGGTCGACTTAAGAAACTCAGGACTATCCCAGAGGAATGGTCAAGGCAGAAAAAATTGAGAGATGAACATACCCTAATGGACATTGAATTGCAGATAGCCCAGCTCACGGATGAAATGGGGCTTGGGTACTTAACAGATGACACAAAACTCCATCTGATGAATCTAGAAAACCAAAAGGCAAAGATTCTTCTTGAAAAGGAAGAACTGTGGAGACTGAAAAGTAAGGCTATATGGCTACAAGCTGGAGATGGAAACACTGAGTTTTTCCACAATTTTGCCAATGGTAGGAAGGCCTCTAACACCATTTGGCAGCTGCCTTGTGAACAAGATGGATGGGCCTCTACCCACCCACAATTAGCCAGGTTCGGGAATACTCACTTCAAAAATCAATTCACTTCTCCGGCAGCCATCACCCTCCCGGACATCATTAACCTGGCTGGACACTTCCCTAGGTTTGTGGATCTGGATGAAGTGGATGACCTGATACAACCTATCACTATGGAGGAATTGGAGGCAACACTTAAATGGTTCAAGAAGGACAAGAGCCCTGGTCCGAATGGTTGGCCGGTTGAATTCTACACTGCTTTTCTGGAGCTTCTGGGACAGGACCTGCTGGCGGTCATTGAAGAAAGTAGAATTACAGGGCACATCCACCCTCCCCTAAACTTCACCTACTTGGCTTTGATCCCTAAAACTGACTCACCAGTCTCTTTTAATGACTTCCGCCCTATATATCTTTGCAACTGACTGTATAAAATTATCTCCAAAATAATAGCCAACCGCATAAAGCCCATTTTATCTAACCATATCTCTAAGGAGCAATTTGCTTTCCTCCACCATAGACACATTCAGGATGCTATTGGCTCGGCCCAGGAAACCCTACACTCCATTAAGCTCAAAAAACTCAAGGGACTTACCCTCAAAATTGATCCATCAAAGGCTTTCGACAAAGTGAGTTGGCTATATATCAAGATGATTATCACACATTTGAGTTATCCATAGCTATCATCAACTGGATCATGGGTTGCATCTCCTCTATATCATTTGCCATTCTCATCAATGGGTCAGCCACTACATCCTTTAATATTGACAGAGGGATAAGGCAAGGTTGTCCATTATCACTATTACTATTCCTCTTAGTTATGGAAGGATTGAGTCGGCTAATTGATTCAGAAAAAAGAAGAGGGGGTCTTAGAGGGCTAAAAATTATGGATCATTTCAATCTGACACACCTTCTATTTGTAGATGACATACTAATATTTTTGAGTGGTAGTGTTCTAGACACCACATCAATGTATGAGATTCTAAATCTTTTCCGCAAAGCAACGAGAATGGAAATTAACCGAGATAAATCCACCATCTCTCTATCTGATTGTACACAACAAGAATCATAGCTCTCCATACAAAAATTTCCATTTCAAGCTACTGAGCTGATGGAGGGACTCAAATATCTAGGCTTCAGGCTAAAACCAGATGGGTACAAAATTGCTGATTGGACCTGGCTTATCACAAAAGTGGAGAAAAGAATAGACTATTGGTGTCACAGGTTCCTCTCTAGGGCAGGAAGATTAATTCTTATCAAATCAGTCCTAGAAGCCACCCCAGTCTACTGGATGTCATTGGCCTGGATTCCAAGAGGGGTTCTTCACAGAATTCAACAAATCTGTTGCAAATTTCTTTGGAACGGAAGAAAGGAGTGAAGACCATTTGCCTGGGTTAAATGGAACAGAATCGCCACTCCAAAAAAATGGGGAGGTTGGGGCCTTAAACTTCTCCCTGCTTTTGCACAAGCCTTAGCTGCAAAACAGAGTTGGTTATTACTAAAGCAAAAAAGTCTCTGGACTGAGGTTATCCTACATAAATATATCTGGCCATCAACTATCATAGACTGGATTAGAAGTCCATCATGGAACAGAAAAGGAATTTCGGTGATATGGAGGGCAATACTTAATACTCTTCCCATTATCAAGGATGGACTGTTATGGAAAATTGGAAATGGAGCCTCAGTTCGCATTGGAATTGATCCCTGGACTGGAAGTGGAAACTCTCATCGGCTCCCAAATGGGCTGATAAATCACTTAAACAGCAGAGGCATTATGTACATTGAACAGATAGGAGATCAACAGAATTCCACTTTTCTTACACAAGCATGGCAGACTAGACAGAACTGGAACATCCCAAATGAATGGAACAAAACATGGAAAACTACATTCAGGCACTCACAGAATCACATGTTAGACTAAAGAATGAAGCGGATGAACTCATATGGGCACACTCAAAATCCGGACATTGCTCTTCAAAGCAGGGCTATGACACCATTATTGCAGATAAAAAACTTGAGGCCTTAAGGAGTTGGTGGGTATCAATTTGGAAATTAAAAGCTCCACTGCGCACCAGAGTGTTGATGTGGAATATTTTACAAAATAAGATCCCCACTGGATCCTATTTAAAAAAGAGGGCTTTTTTGGGACCTACCTGGTGTGTCCTCTGCCACCAAGAGGAGGAAACGACCCAGAATCTCTTTCTCTCATGTCCGACCACCAGGAACATTTGGATACAAGTCCTACAAACTCTAAATCTGAATATGAGTTGGCAGGGTGCAGATATCATAACAGCATGGGACAGCTGGTGGGGTACTTTTGTGGAAAAAACAAGAAATCTTCCCCTCCTAGTTTCATGGCACATCTGGCTCAAGAGAAACAACAAAATATTTGAAGACAAGCCGGTTAACTGGAACCTACTCCCTCTGAAAATCTATGCATCTTTTGAAGAGCTACCGAATGATGAGAGCCAAAAAAGACCTAGGAATATTAGACAGGAAAAGATAAACAAATCAATACCTTGGGCCTATTTTGATGGTGCTGCCCAGCAGCATGGCTGTGGGGAATGCATATGTTTTTACCTTACAGAAACTCACTACTTCCTGATTAGCATGGGATTGGGACAGGGCACAAATAATCATGCTGAATTGATATCTCTTCACCACCTGATATACTTTGCCATTCTGAAACAATGCAGAAACATACAAATCTTTGGGGATTCAAAGATTGTCACTGATTGGTTTAACAACACAGCTGTTTGTAATGCATACTCTTTGAGATCTATTATGGAAGAAATTGTTTTTTCAAAACATTCTTTGATCAGATTTCTTGCTCTCATATTTACAGGGAACGAAATGAAACTGCAGACAAGCTATCGAAAGAAGCGACGCATCGTCCTCTAGGAGAGTGGATGATCGCTGAGCATACTCCTGCAGAGACCTATCACTACTTCCACAGGCCATACATTGATGAGAGATTACAGAGGGGCAACAGCCCCAAATTATCAGCATTCTGTTGTTTTGAAATTTTTGAAATTTTGATTCTTTTATTTACTTCGTATTTAAGAGCAAAGATTGTAAATATGGACAGCACACACACCCACGAGGATGAATTTTTTATCTTTTTATTGTGGTCCTTGGACCTGCTCAGTACTCCCTTTGGGGGCTCATTGTAAATATTTAGTTTTTAACAGTAGACAGACAGCCACGATACAGCATATGCCATTGGGCATCTACAACATGTAATTTCACCAATGAAATTATGAATTTTCTTTCAGGGAAAAAAAAACCAGTCTAGGGTTCCCAAGGATAGACTTCCTAATGAGTTTTACATGTATATGTGGGATACTGCCAGCATCGACCTTCTAAAAATGTGTGAGTAAGCTTGGCTTCAAAATCTCTACGAACACAAACTAATACAGCAGACAAGGCACCTTTGAAAAAATGTTCTATGAAATTAGATTGATTGGAAAACAAAGAAGTGAGTTGTCTTAGTGTTAGACGTCTAATTACAAGCTAGACAAGAACCCCTGAGTACAAAAGGACATAACAATGTGTGAATCAAGTGGCAGATAAAGTGTGAGAAGCCTGACTGCAGACAAGCCCAGTGCAAGAACAAAAACAATGAACACAGGTGAGATGGACAAGAACAATATTTATCTTTTGGTTTTAAGTTTTATGAGTAAATAGAATTGTATGATTGTATTTATAACAATAGGGGGCACATGGAGACAGTTTTGACTATCCAAGGCAATGACCATCTTCAAATAGGGGTAGGATACTGTTACCCCTCTTTCTGTGGGGGTACATAGATTTTTTCAGTGCAGCATTCATCACCATTGTAAGCCCAAGGTCACAAGTTAAAACCATGTAAAAACCATGTGAGGCCCTGTTTTAGGTATCCTAGACCTATGTCTTGTCAATTTGAGTTTGTATCCATTTTGTTTTGGTCAGACCATGTCCTGTCCAATGAAAGCTTCACCTGGGCAATCTCATCCCTATTCGGGTTGGAGAACCTTGGTGGACTTCTCATGAGGAATCATGGTTTTATGGGAGCCTGCGTTTGTAGGGATGTGTTGGTTTTTGTGTAGCATCAAGAGGTATTCCCACAGGCTAAGTGGCCTCCTAAGTCAACCAAAGAAAACTATTCAAAATGGAAATTTTAATTATTATTCATGGGCTCATGTAGGCTTCAAAATGTCAAGTCGGCCCCACAAGGTGAATGGGTGTGACCCTTGGTCAAAGTCCACCCCATTCAACTCATATAAATACACATAAGGCTCGTCCAACTTAATCAATTCAGATCATCATCAACTCTTCTATTCTTTTGTTCACATGTGCAAGATAAGGAGAAATTCTGGAGTTTGACAAAGTATTGAAGCTGCTCATTGACCAACATTGAGTGAGATTCGGACTGCTGTTTGACTGAGTTTGGACGAGTTTGACTGTTGAAAGAAGACTGTGTTGACCACATAAGATTCGGACCTCTTTGACCGCAGATCTGAGGATGTTGACCGCAGGTTTGACTGATATTTTGCATCTGGATTTGGCACAGATTCCTAGAATATTTTTTTGTAAAGATTTGCTGAAGAACAAATTTCTCCTAAGAAGAAAAATTTGCTGCGTTTTTCCCAAGGCTGGGTTCTCCCAATGTAAATTTGTCTCTCTCTTGTGTTTTGTTCTCTTTATGATCCTATTGTTACTATTGCATTATTGTTGAGATTTTCTGTGTAATTGCTTAATGATATAAGATAATTTGATTGGAAATCACTGTAAAGTAATTATCAGATTAGAAGATCAGCTCTACTATATTTTATTGTAGAAAATTCAACATGGCATCAGAACTTGGTGAAAGAGCAGCCATTAAAGAGACTTGAAGAAGCCAAGTTTTGGAAAGTCTATCTTGAAGAGGTCATTCAACAACTTGACTATTTCCCTCAGAATGGAAGATGAGGAAGCTAGTCTAGAACCAGAGGGAGCTAAGGAGAAAGCCTCGAGTTCTTAGTTCTCAGATTGGGATCATGTTTATCTATTCTTATATATTGACTCTGGATCTTTGAGATGTTTCATAAAATATGGCCCCTACATGATCATACCTTACAAAGATGACATGATTTGCATATGTTGACTCTTGAGAACCAAAATATGTTGACGATATGAAGTAGAAGAAGTAGAATTGGTAACCTTGAGGGGATACCATGCATGGTTAAGTTTGCCTTGAGCATGTGAATTGGAATCAGTGGAACTAGAATACTATTAAAGTGTTGAATTTGTAACTATGGTCAGTCTTCATAATGTACTTTTGGTCACTTGATGTAATGATATTTATCATTGTAAAGCATAGTTATAAATGCTTGAATCAAAAGGAAAAAAATTTGAGTCAAAGTCCAATTGTCACTTTTAAAAGATGTAAATTTGAATTTTTGAAATGAAATTTTGGCTCCAAAAGTGACAAGTCGGCTTCCCTCCAAGTCAAGTTGGCCCTAGCCAAGAGACATATCCATTGACTCTAAACAGACTACTATATGAAGGCAGCTCGAGCTCCTCATTTGGGCAATTCACGTTCCTATCTCAAGACAGTTTTTGAGCAAGTGAGCAAAGGACAAGAGGGACAAAGAAGGACGAAGAAGAAGGCTCAATTTCCTCTCCCCTCTCTGTGATTCGCAGTTTCTAGGGCAACTATTGCAGGGGGCAGAAAATTTTTGGGTTACTGGTGTCGAGAAATTTAGGGTAGTAATTAGGTTAGATTTTATTGAATGATTTCTCTTAGATTGACAAATATTTGTGATATTATTTTATTAGTGTTCTTTCCATCATCAAGACAAATGCCAAAAACAAATGAAGATCACGGACACATAAGAGGAACACCAAGTGTAGGCACACAACCAGGGCAAAACCCCTCTCTAGGGGAAAACCCAGTCCAAACTCTTCACTAGTAAATCAAGATGAGATAGACCACGACCCTTGACCCCTATACCTAGAACACCTTCCATCCATCAAGTCAGCCTTGCTCAAAAACAATCACATCTGCTAGTTCAAGCAGTTCATCATGATGTGTACACATGTAACTTCTACTTCCTTTTGGTTCTGCAATAATATGAAACCTCGATCTAGTAGTCAGCTTATCCTTTGGTCCTGTAGTCTCATGAAGGCACAGTTTTGTAATCACATGGAGCCTCAATCTTGTAAACACATAAAGTTTCAATCTTGTAATCACAGAGTCTCAGTCTTGCAGTCTTGTACTTCGGTTTTGTACCTCATAATTCGTTTTGTAGTTACCTCCTGAAGCTTCAGACCTGTAGTCATAGTTTGGTCCTGTAGTCACTTTCTGAAGCTTTGGACCTATAGTCATACTTCGGTCTTGTAGTTCTTATTCGAACTCATTTTTGTGTACTTGTAGGGTCGAGTTTACTTGGGTATATATAGTTGTTCCTACCTGTAATTGGACCGACATAAGTAATGGTAGAAGCCAGCTTGTAGAAGATCAACTTTGAGGTCGGCTTGCAAGGGGACTTGATGGAGGAAGGCTTGACAAGATAAAATAAATTTCTTTCTTTGACACTATGAATGCAAGAAGGGTTTCTTACATAATAAATTTGACTTTGACTCAACAAAAATCCTAGAGCACTCAATGGGTGCTTTGACCTATTGACCATTGACCCAAGAATGAAATCCATGCTTTAATAACTCAATTTCCTTTATAATAAGATTTTATTTTTCTTTCTTTTGATGAATAAATTACATCATGACTCAAATACAATTATGAAGACCAACACTAGTTACAATTTTCAACAACTGGGGCAACTGCTGCAGGGCCGAAATTCTGGGCAACGAGATGGAGGACCAAAATTTTGGAAGTGCAAGATCAGTTTGGGTGACTTGATTTTGAGGAGAAGACCAGGTTTGACCATAGGTCTAGATGTGTCTCTCATTGAACAAGAAGAAATTATCTATTGAAAAGGTTGTTGGGTTTTTCCCCGTAATGGGTTTTCCCAAGGTAAATCTTGTCTCTCTTTTATGCATTGTGATCTCTATTGTTATACAATTCTTTATTGTTGAATTTCTAAAGTATGATTGTTGAATGATATATTGAAATAAGTTAAAAATAAGATATACATCAAAAGTAATTATCAGAATTTCAGAAATATTGTGCTAATCCTAATTGCACTAGAAAATCAACATGGTATCAAAGCCTTGGTGAAGGAAGGAAGGAACATTGAGATTACTTTAACAAAACCCTAGAAAGCATTCTATTCAAGTTCTTTTTGCAAATTGGTTTCGATGGCTATATCTATGAAATCTGAAAACAATCTAGAGGGAGCATCAAACTTCAAAGCATGGAAAGTTAGAATAGACATTCTTCTTGCTAACAACAAGGTTTTGGATATCATTATAGGGAAGGTTACTAAACCAGAAGATGATGCGGGAAAAGCAAAGTTCAAGGAAGATGACATCAATGCTATGAGCATCATAGTAGACTCCATTAGGGATCATTTGGTTCCCTATATTGCAAAGCATGATAACTGCAAGAAGATGTATGATCTAATAAATCTCTACAATATCAAGAATGTTGGCTAGTCCATGAGTTTAAAGAATGAACTCTAAAATACAAGGATGACCAACGACGACATTGTGGCTTCATACTTTGTAAGGATTTTGCAAATAAGAGATCAAATTCAAGCTATTGGAGAATTAGTTCCTGATCAATAACTTGTGACTACAACACTGAATGGTCTCCCTAGTATTGAAGAATGTAACTAGTGTCGGTCTTCATAGTTATATTTGAGTCATAATGAAATGTATTTGAAAAAGAAAAGAAAAAGAAATTGACTTATTAAAACATGGGTTTCATGCTTGTGTCAATTGTTTTTAGGTCAAAGCCTCTAGTGAGAGCTTTTGGGGTTTATGTCAAATATCTTTGACCATGTCATAATGTAAAGGACCCTTCTAGGGATAGTTGTCAAGAAAAAAAAAAAAATTAATGGAAAATAGGTCAATTAGGCCTTCTCCATGCCGGCTTAACTGACGGGTAGAAACTCCTATATAAAGGCAGCAATTCGACCTCATATGATACACCAACTCAACAAGTTCGATTTGAAGTTGCAAGAAGCTGGAAAAGTGCGAAATTCTAAGGAAGAGGAGGAAAAGTCTAAGGGAAAAGAAGAAGGTCTCTCTCAAGGTCTAGAAGTCGAAATTTCTCTCTCCTATCCCATACTTGTGAAGTTTTGGAGTGTTGAAGGGGACCGAAATTCTGCAGTAGCTAGGGAGCTACTGTAGAGGCTACAACCACCCTCCAAAATTTTTCCTTAGCTTCGTTTTGGAGCCTCCCTACCAACCTTTCACAACAGCATATCTTGCTTCGTCAATTACACAAGCTTCAGTGTTTTTCTTGCAGAATGACAGCCTGTAACAGAGCTGGTTGCATTCCTCTCACAAGTTGTTCTTCCGAACTTGGTCCAGCTGCAGGCTGAGCAGTTCCCTCAAGAAATTGGCAATTCTGGAGGGAAACCAGCCTTCCCTCCAAAAATTGCGCAAATCTGTCTGGCAACTGTTGAGCTCCAGAATTGCGCAAATCTGCCAACAAAGCTTCACTCGGAAAATTATGCAATTCCTCCCAGCAGGGCTGCTCAACCCAAAAATTGTGCAATTATGGGCAGTAGTCAGTTGCTCTGTCCAAAAATTGCGCAATCCCTCTGGGCAGCCAACCCAGCGCCCCCCCAAAAATGCGCATTTTTTCCTCCCAGCTAAGCAAATTGTTGCATGTGCAGTTGAGTTGACTGGTTCCCTCCGAGACTGAGCAAAATTGATTTGCATGCATGGCCTGCTCCTCCCAAGGCAGCATGCAAAGGCATCCCTTGTTTCAGGGATCTATTTTTAACAGTTGTGGGTTACATGCAAACATCATCTCAGAAACCTCCCACCAAGTGTCGCTTTCCCTAGATTTGTGGCATGTGCGTCGCAACCTTGATTTTATCAACACTCATCAACCGAATGTTGCAGAGCACATTCCTCACATTGATCTTGCAGCTCTAACATCCCACATTGCAGCTAGGAGTCATCGGCACATTCAGCTCAGTTGTTTTGGGGTAAGGCCGCTTTTCATGTTTTGCGCTGTGTTTCTGGCGCTTTTTGTGTTTCGCTTTGTATGAATGTTGTCTGCTTGATTTTAGTGAGCGCTTGTTGTCGTTTTGATACATACTAGCTTGTACTAGCACCGATTCAGTTTTCGTTAACATCTCATTGTTGCATGCATGAAATTGTTTTTGCACGGACAGTCGTCGTTGCGGCAACTCGCTTCACACACATGCATGCCTTCCCATTTCCTAAATCTTGCACTTGTTTGCATGAATGATCATCCACTCTTGTTTGCACTCATCTCACCATGCATTCAGACTTCTCATGTTTCCAGTCGCCCGTCGGCTAGACTGGGCTGCCTTGGCCCGGACCGTGCCTTTCTCGGCTAGCACTGCACATTTCTGGAAGTGAAGGCTCTTCCTTCCCTCTAGAAATTGCGCAAGCCTAGCCAAGCATTGACCTCCAGGCTTGTACTGCGCAATTCTTGGAGGCAGTGTCCTGTTGGCCCCAAAAACTGCACAATGCAGTTTGCTGGTTGCATGTCACTACTGACTAAAATTGCGCATTGCACAGTTTCAGTCCTTAGCAGGTCAGGCTGGATTGTGCATTGCGCAATTCCAGCAGTCTGTCAACCTCCCAACAGCCCAGACTGTACCTTACACAGTTTTAGCAGTCAGTCTCCCGACCTCCTGACAGAAATTACGCAACCTTCATGATCAGTCACACTGGTATGTTGAAAGTCAGTTCTGAAGTTTGTTTTGGTTTTCGACTGATAGATTCCTTACCATGAGTGTTGCTATGTATACAGGCATCATAGGTGTTCGTCTGTCTCTCAGCGATACAATTACAATGGCCTTCAAGAGAGAAGAGTCAAAGGACACTGTTGAGAGCACAACGTGGATTGCAGCCAAGCAAGTGTCTATAAGCTTGCCTACCTATGAAGACATCAAGTTGTTCATGGACAAGGACATCAAGATAAGATGGCATCAACATCACAGCGAGCAGCACCATCAAGAGCAGCAGAAGGCAGCACCCCTGCATGCAACGAACGCAAGAGGAAGGATGTTGACAACGCAGAGGCGGAACAAAGTTGCAAGCTCGAGCAGATCCACTTGTGATGAAAGCAACTTTGGAGACTCAAGCTATGAGGTGACAGCGCAACATGAAGATCGCACGAAGATAGAGAATGGAACAGAGGAGTTGCATGCGCTGAAGTAGCAACTCAAAGAAGAACAAGAGTTGCATAGACGAGAGAATGAGTTGCAGTAGGAACAGGTACAGCACCAGGCACAACATGCACTCACGGATGAAACTGCGCCCGTACAAGTTATAGATCCATCCCAGCAGCTAGCACGGAGCAAACATGGTGAGTAGTGTTATTGATCGTATGCAAGGGAATTAAGCAGAATGCATGTCATTGTGCGCACGCATGTGATCCAACCCATTTGGCACACTCACCAAGCCAAAGACAAGAAGCAAGTCCAACTGGAGCTAAACATGTAGTTGACAGTTGATGTAGATGACCACCAGCACACACTGAAAGATCAGCATGGACACTATGCATCAAAGTGTTGTCGGTTCGGTCGCACCCAAGAAGACCATACCAACGTTAGCAGGCGAGTTGGACAGAGGAGCCATACCAATGCACCCGGATGCAACAGAGGCAAGAGTTCGCTTCAGCAAGATGTCACCATTGAGCGCATGCAAACCATCAGAGACGACCAAGCTTGGCATCAGCTCACCACCTTCACCATCACAAGCATGTCAAAGATTTGGTCTCACCACAACGGACCTAGTGTCAGTGATGTCTTGCATGACTTGTTCAAGCCATATTGTCTCACATGGGCACATGTGCATTGTAATGTAACGTCTTGTCAAGTGGAAGTTCAAGTGTCGATAGTTGGATGTAATGGTCATAGAGTAGATGAAGAGTCATGAGGGTAGATGAACTATCACAAAGAGGAATGTCAAGGATCACCCCACCCTTTGCTATAAATAGAACCTCATAACTCATTGTAAAGGCTTTTGGACAACCAAGCTCTCGATAAGACTATCTTGGAGAGGGCATGGACAGTATTGTAACGAGCCTTGGCTTGTCCACTACGCAAAGCTAGTACATCTCTTTGGAGGAGCAAGCAGTTGTGGTTGTAACGTTCCGCTGTCGGAACTAGTGGTTGGACATGGATGTATTGTATGATTGGAACTTACACTTCTTAATATAACAAGAGCCAACATGATTCATGCATATGTTGTATTGTATTCTATGTCATCTGGTTTACTCTAAATGATATATGTATCTGTTTGCTTACGCATGCATGTATAGCTTTTTGTGTATGTATGTATGAATCTTTCTGAAATGTGTTGTTGGTTTAACCATCACTTTGGATTGCTAGCTAACTTGCCTTCCATGTGATGCATCTTTGCTCGTGTGTTCCCTTTTTAACTCCGTGCTATTACAGGTTTCCAAGGGGCGCACTCATCTCAACCCCCGTGTGTTAGAACTTCTCATGCACCTTCCTTTACTCACTGCAACTGTCACACCCTTGCTACCAACAGAGTTATCTTACTTGCCTCTGTGCGAAATCGCGGTCAAGGCATTACCATACGACCCACTGCTGGGACTCCTACACTAAACGGTCTGAGGTCTAATTGGGACTTCTTACCAGAGAGATCCCCTGACATGTTAGCAGGTCCAGCGCTGTCAACAGGAGCCAAAATTCTGCAGTAGTTGGGGGGCCAAAATTCTAGAGAAGCTGGGGCCTAAATTTCTGGGTTGAAGCTGCTAGACAAGAAGAAACTTCTGAATCTACTTGGAAGGCTGACTTAGTGGAGGAGGAAGGCTTATTGGTCCAAGCTCTTGGTCTATCTCATTTTGAATCTACTTAAGGAAGAGCTTTTGACTAGGTTGGTGGAGGAGAAAGGATTGTTGGTCTAAGCTCTTGGTCTGTCTCATTTTGAATCTACTAAAGGAAGAGTTTTTGACTAGGTTTCCCCCTATAAAGGGATTTTAGCTCTGGTTGAGTGCCTACTTCTAGTGCCCCTGACTTCATGTTTTTGCTTTGATGATTGCTTGATAAGAAGAAGATAAAAGAAGAACATAAATAAGTTAATAAGAACATAATAATAGCACAAGTAATTATCAACATAGGAAAATATTTTTGCCTTTTTTATTTCCTCACATAGGATCATGGGATGCATTTGCAGCAGGCATAATCAGTTGTAAAGAAGCTACTTCATTTGAATAATTGTCGACATCATGTGCTCAAGAAGAAGCAAGATTGATGACTAGAAATCATCAAGATGAAGAAGTTCAAGCCCTTGCAACGCATTTCAAGGATAAGGGAAAGAAGAAGTTTGGACCTCAACATAAGAAGTCAAGAAAGGGATCTTCTTCCTCTAAGAGGAAAGACTTATCAAAGATACAATGCTACGGTTGTCAAAATATGGACATTTCAAGAGAGATTGTCTTAATATGGCTAACAAGAAAAGAAAAGGGAAACAACATGCTTCCGCAACAGAAGTTGAAGAAGATGAAAAACCGAAGAAGTCCAAATGAGAAAAATATTTCTTCTACTATTCTGCTTTGACAAGTTCCTTTGCAAATAATGATGACATGTGGCTAGTAGATATTGGAGCATCAAGACACATGACTGGAAAGCGTGGTAATCTTTCAAGCATGACAGAAAATAAATTGTCTCAAAGAGTTGAATTGGGCGACAATAACAATTATGCAGTCAAAAGAGCTGGAAAGGCGTCCATTGAGCAATGTTCATCTCAGCAATGCCCTTTATGTATTAGGTTTGAAAAAGAATCTTGTCTTTGTTTCTTGTTCAGAAGATGAAGGAGATGGGGTTGCTTTTGTGGATGGCAAAGTACTTGTGTGGTCAAAGGGCTCTAGTATAGATGATGCTAGGGTTATTGGGATTTGTGATGGAAGACTGTATAGACTTGTGAGTCAACCAAATTGAGCATTAGTACATGACAAAACAGATCCAAGTGAATTACGGCACCAAAGGTATGGACATCTTCATTTTAGAGCATTAGTGAAATAGTGTCAAGGGTTCTTGAACTACAAATAAAGAACGATGGTGTATGTAAAGGTTGTGCTCTTGGGAATAACATCAAGAAACCATTTCCAAACAATGACAACAGATCTATGGAAGCTTTGGACCTGATTCATTCTGATGTATGTGGTTCGATGCCCATAAAATCACTTGGTGGTCTGTTGTACTATGTGACATTCATTGATGACTTCTCCCGTAAGACATGGATATATCTCTTGAAGACAAAAGATGAGGTATTCGACAAGTTTCGGAAATTCAAAGCTAAAGTGGAAAACTTGACAAGTAAAAAGATCAAGATACTGAGATCTGACAGTGGAGGAGAATACACCTCCAAGGAGCTTGTTTCTTTCTACAAGCGGGCTAGAATTAAGAGGGAGCTAATTGTCCCCTATAATCCACAACAAAATGGTGTAGCAAAACAAAAGAACAGGTCCATTGAAGAATCTGTCAAGGCCATGATGCATGATTTGGACTTGTCGTTGTTCTTATGGGGCGAAACATCATGGACAATTGTGTACATTCAAAATCGAAGTCCTCATAGAGTTCTAGAAGGTATGACTCCTGAAGAAGCCTTCTAAAAGGAAGCTAGAGGTCAAACACATGAGAATATTTGGTTGTCCTATATATATTCATATTCCTAAGGATAAGAGGAACAAACTTAAGCCTTTAGGAAAGAAAGGCATATTTGTTGGATTATGGATATAGTGAATCTTCAAAAGCCTACAAAATATACATTCTAGAGTAGTGACGAACTAAGGTCAGCCAAGATGCCACCTTCGATGAGAAAGTGGCATATTGGAGGTCTAAGGAAGTCTCTATAGATTCCTTGGAAGAAGTAAAGTAGGAGGCCTTAAGAGAAGCGCATTCAAGTTCTACAAAATGTACCAGAAGGCCAAAAGGACCTCAAGATCTAGCAGAACTAGTTATCGTTCCAGATATCAAGAACAGACCAGCATGGCTTAGATCCACAATGGAAGAAGCAGGAGTACATGCAACTCCTGATGGCACATCTAGAGAGGTAAAGAAACCTAAGAGGTTCTCCAACTATGCAACTCTCATGACCAAACTCATTGATGAAGAAGCTTCCACATATGAAGAAGCAACCAACCAGCAAGTGTGGAAGGAAACAATGAATGAAGAATACCATCATGAAGAATGACGTCTAGGAGACTATGCCAAGGCCTGAGGGGAAGTCAGTAGTGACATCCAAGTGGATATACAAGTGGATATACAAGAGTATCAACAAATGCAAGGCACAATTCATGGCTCAAGGATTCTCCTAGAAAAAGGGAGAAGACTATGATGACTTTTGCTCCAGTTGCTAGGTACACGTCCATTAGATCCATCATTTCACTTGTTGCTTCTATGGGATGGGAACTACACCAGATGGATGTAAACACTGTTTTCCTTAATGGAGTAATTGAGGAAGAGGTGTACATAGAGAAACCTCAAGGATTTGAGGTATATGGAAAGGAGTCTCATGTTTGCAGGTTGAAGAAAGCCTTGAATGGACTCAAGAAAGCTCCAAGAGCTTGATATACTCGTATTGACAATTATTTCACGAGATTGGGATTTACCAAGAGTGAAGTCGACCCAAACCTTTACTTTTGTTGATTTGGGGTAGCATCGGATGTGCTCTAGCCATGAAAATTGGTGGAGATGCTAAAGCACATTAGATCTCCAAGACCCAGAAATGGTTTGGGCAAATTCTAACCAGTTTGGGAGATATTAAAATAATTAATATTTTTAATGGAGTTCCTAAGTTTAAACCTAGGAAAAATGAAATATTAATGAGTATTAATATAAAACTAGGTGTTAGAAAGTTCCAAAAGTCATGGATCAAGACAAATCTAATCTTAGCCATTGATTAGAGATTTAACCTCGCTCGTTGATGTACCAACGAGAAAAGTATAAGAAGAGGCTTGAGGGTCAGTTGGAGAACACACCAGAGTGATCAGTCATTCATTTTGCTAGAGCGGGGTTGCTAAGCAAAGTTGAATTAGTGATCAGCAGCGAGGGGCAGTGAGTACGAGGCAGAGAGGCAGGGACAATACTAGGAGACCAGCATAGAAGCGGAGAGAGCGAGAGCAACAGTAAATCCAAGATACGCAGAGCCCAGGGAGGGCAGTGCAGAGCCCAGAGAGACTGCATCATCCATGCAGATGGCAAAGGGAGTGATGCAGAGGCTCCTAGAGGTTGTGCAGTGCCTTAGAGGAGTGACACAGAGGGTCATGGGGCTAACGCAAGTCAGAAAGACGTTGACGCAGTGGCCACAAGGTCCAGCATTGAGCTTCAGTTGTGCCGGAGAGGGTTTCGTGGGATAGGTCTTCTAAATACCTGCTTTCGGATATAGAGGTATTGCTGTCGTATATTTTTCTCTATCGGGTGAGCCGGATTAGGCACCCAGTTGTACTCAGATAAACTGCATAATAATATAATATTATAACCCTCTAAATAGCTACACCGGTTTTCCCACATTGGGCTTTTCTGGGGACATTAGTCCAAAAATAACGATGTTACTTATGTGCTTTTGTTTTCTTTCAGTTGATGATCTGTAGATGTTGATACTATACTTGTGTTTATTTTCAGTATTTACATGTTTAAATAACTTGTTAAGTAATTAAACAAGTAGGTGAAATAAACCAGATAGTACAGGAAGAATTTCTAATCGTTAGACTTGGAAGTTCCAACATGGTATCAGAGCGAGGTAACTTGATGTTGGCAGAAGGATTTCCAGGAGGGAAATCGGGACTCAGAGGTAGTCCAAAAGAGAACTTCCAGATGGGAAGTAGAGAGACTTAGCAAGAGTCGAACAAAGGACTTCCAAGAGGGAAGTAGAGAGACTTGAAAGAGTCGAAAGAAGAGCAGCAAGATGGTCGTGGATGGGCTAAGAGATCAGGATAGGCTGGACGGAGCGTCCAACTTTGTGGTCTGGAAGACCAGGATCTTGTCCATTCTAGACAGACATCACCTCAAGGGCTTCGTCTCGAGAGTGATAGCTATCCCAGTTGACCCAATAGCTAATGAAAGGTAGGAGGAGGCAATGGCTAAGGCTAAGTGCATCATCCTTGATGGGGTCAAGGATCATGTGGTACCACATATTGTCGAGAAGGAAACGACAAAGAAGATGTGGGACGCCTTGAAGACATTGTACCAACATACTTTCGTGCAAAGGAAGATGCTCCTGGAGAATCAGCTAAGGGCATACCAGATGCAAAAGGGAGAGCAGATAGATGTCTTCCTCCGTCGATTGAAGGAGATCCGTTACTAGCTAACTTCCATAGGGGCCACGCCAGATGAGGAATTGATGGTGAAGACCGCACTAAATGTAGTTTCTGAAGATTGGGAGGTATTTGTCTAAAGCATACTGGGTCGGACTAGTCTTTCACATTGGGAAGAACTATGGGCGACTCTTTGTTAAGAAGAGATCAGGGGGTTGACCAAGGCAGGGAGTAGCAGAAAAGGGGTCAGGATCAAGGAGGAAGAAGAGCATGCGGCTCTAGCATCTGCGGGAAAGCAAGAGAAGAGGAAGAAGGAGGACCTCTTCGAGGTCAAGTGCTTCCATTGTGGCGAACTGGGTCATTTTGCGAGCCAGTGCCCTAGGAAGAAGAGTAAGGGAGAGGCTTCGAACTCGAAGGTAGCGCCAGCGAAGGCGGAGAAAGAAGTTGAGGAGAATGATGATTGTGCCATGAGTGCTCATGTGCCACTTGAGAAGAAGTGGGGAGACATCGAGTTGTAGTCAAGAGGACTACAGGCAATGAGGAGCAAGATCCTTGAGGTACCCAACCTCTAGGATTATACCTTACTATGGAAGCCCCGAAGAGTAGTAGGACTAGCAAATGTCAGTAGAGACAGATGTCGATGGAGCGGTAGAGAGCGCTATAGCGCAGGAGTCCCCAAACAGCGCAAGGCTAGCAAGCTGCAACAGTGCGAGAGGCATGGAGAGTGTTGCACCAATGTAGGATGGCACAGAGAGGTGTGCAACAGTGTGAGATACAAGGAGTTGTTGTAACAGCACAAAGGTCAGTAGAGGGATCACTTGTCAGCGGAAGAGGGAGCTTCAACATTGAGAGTGTTTCTAGCCCAACAAGGATGTCAGAAGTTGGGTGGATCAATTACTTACTTCTCAGTAACTGAGCTGCAGTGCAGTAGCAGTTTGCAGTATCACGATGCAGCATGATGAGAGGGGATGCAGTGCAGATGTAGTGCTGGGAGGATGGACCAGCAGCAGCACGTATGCAAAGGGAGCTACCGTACAGATGCAGCAATGGCAGTGGTAAGGCCATGGCTAGCAGTGCAGAGGATGTTGAGGGGGGAGGCCTAGCATTAAAACACGGACCGATGCCCAATAATCAAGGTGATGCTCATTGTGGAGTATTACTAGAGCATAGTCCTCGCTAAGAGGGAGTGTTGATTTGGGGTAGCATTGGATGTGCTCTAGCCATGAAAATAGGTGGAGAGACTAAAGCACGTGATATCTCCAAGACCCAGAAATGGTTTGGGCAGATTCTAACTAGTTTGGGAGATATCAAAATAATTAATATTTTTAATGGAACTCCTAAGTCTAAACTTAGGAAAAATAAAATATTAATAAGTATTAATATAAAACTAGGTTAGAAGGTTCCAAAAGTCATGGATCAAGCCAAATCTAATCTTAGCCATTGATTAGAGATTTAATCTCGGTTGTTGATAGACCAACGAAAACAGTATAAGAAGAGGCTTGAGGGTCAGTTGGAGAACACACCAGAGTGATCAGTCATTCATTTTGCTAGAGCAGGGTCGCTAAGCAAAGCTGAATCAATGATCAACAGGGAGGGGCAGTGAGTACGAGGCAGAGAGGCAGGGACAATACTGGGAGACTGGCACAAAAGCAAAGAGAGGGAGAGCAGTGGTCAGTCCAGGCTACGCAGAGCCTACCAGAGGCAACGCAGAGCCTAGAGAGACTGCGCCATACACGCAGAGGGCAGAGGGAGTGACACAGAGGCTCCCAAAGACTGCGCAGTGCCTCAGAGGGTCCTGGGGCTGACGCAGGTCAGCAAGAGGCTGACACAGTGGCCAGAAGGGCCAGCGCTAAGCTTCAATTGTGCCAGAGAGGATTTCGTCGGACAGGTTTTCTGAATACCTGTTTCCGGATATATAGGTATTGTTGCCGTATATTTTTCTCTGTTGGGTGAGCTAGATTAGGCACCCAGTTGTACTCAGATAAACTACATTATAATATAACCCTTTGAATAGCTGCACCGGTTTTCCCACATTGTGTTTTTCCGAGAACATTGGTCCAAAAATAACGGTGTCACTTGTGTGTTTTTTCTTTCAATTAATGATCTGTAGATGTTGATATTGTACTTGTGTTTATTTTCAGTATTTACATGGTTAAATAACTTGTTAAGTAATTAAACAAGTAGGTGAAATAAACCAGATAGTACAAGAAGAATTTCTAAGGGTTAGACTTAGAAATTCCAACAACTTTAAGGTTGTAAAGAATGCATTTGTAATCCTATTATAATATGTTGACAACTTATTTCTACCAGGTGCTAAGCCTCTTATCATTCAGTGCAAGAAGTAATTGGCTTCTGAATTTGACATGAAGGATCTTGGGTTGATGCATTATTACTTGGGATTAGAAGTATGGCAAAAACTTGGTGAAGTCTTCCTTGGTCAATGAAGGTATGCATTAGAGATCCTCTGGAGATTCGATATGATGGATTGCAAATCCATGGCGACTCCCATGATGACTAACTTGAGGAAGTTAAGAGGCTCTGACTCCAAATTGGTAGATCCATCTATGTACCGACCACTGATTGGTATGTTGATGTATTTGGTTAACACCAGGTCGGATATCTACTTTGTTGTGAACACCTTAAGCCAGTTCTAGGTAGAACCGAGACACGATCATTGGATTGCAGCAAAGCAAATATTGAGGCATTTATGTGGTACAGTAAACTACGGCTTGAGGTATGTTGCAAACAAGGATGTACAGCTTCAAGGGTATACAGACACTGATTGGGCAGAAAGTGTTGAAGACAGGAAGAGTACCTCTGAAGTATGCTTTAGTTTGGGATCTACTATGATATCGTGGATGAATAGGAAGCAAAGGTCAATTGCACTTAGCATCGTTGAAGCAAAGTACATCGCGGCCAATAAGGCTTGTACTGAAGCAGAATGGCTCCAGAAGTTGTTTCCGAGATTGTTCGGCCAAGAGTTGGAACTGACGGTGATACACTACAATAATCAAAGTTGTGTGAAGTTTTCAGAGAATCCTATGTTTCATGATAGGTCGAAGCATATTGAGATCAAGTACCACTACATCCGTGACATGGTGCAGAGGAGAGAAAAAAGGCTCAAGTACATCTCCACCAATGAGCAAACAATTAATGTTCTAACGAAGTCGTTACCGAGGGACAAGTTCTTGTACTTCAGAAACAAGTTGGGGCTTGTGGAGATCACCCCTCTCGTTGATAGGGAGTGTAGATTCGTTTGCAGCACGAATGGAAATTCTCCCCAAAGGGAGAGTGAGTCCAAGAGACCTAGAGGGCTCAACAAGTAGTGTTGGGTGAGTGTCTGTTGGAGGAGGACCCTGATCACACATCAAAAATGGTGGAGTAAGATCCTAGACCCTGATCATACACCAAGCATGGTGGAGTGAGGCCCTTCAGCATCTAGAACATGATCAAACACCAAAAGGGTGGAGTGAGGTCATGTTCAGCATCTAGACCCAATCACCAACCAGGTAGGGGTTGAGTGAGGACTTGGCCTAGAGTGCTCACCAAGAAGGGTGAGTGAGTGCTTGCTAGTTGAGGGTTTCAACAGTTTTGGCCTAGCTAGTGGCCAAAGGATTCGAGGATCGATCACTCTAGAGGAGTGAGTCTTGATATGTTGATGACACTGCCATAGACTTGGTACCACCACAGATATGGCCACTAGCAGATGCTAGTGATAGATGATGATACTAGTAATAATGGATAACCTTGTCTTTAGAGAAATTTGTTCAATTTGAGAACATCTATGATGGTGATTATGAATACCTCCCTAGTTAAGAGGGAGTGTTGAATTTGTAACTATGGTCAATCTTGATAATGTACTTTTGGTCACTAGATGTAATTTATCATTGTAAAGCATATTTATAAATGCTTGAGTCAAAGAAAATTTTATTTTGAGTCAAAGTCTCATGGCAACTTTTAAAAGATGTAAATTTGAATTTTTGAAATGAAATTTTTGGCTCCAAAAGTGACAAGTTGGCTTCCCTGCAAGTCAAGTCAGCCCTGGCCAAGAGATATATCCATTCACCCTATACAAACTACTATATAAAGGCAGCTCGACCTCCTCATTTGGGCAATTCGCATTCCTCTCTAAAGACAGTTTTTGTGCAAGTGAGCAAAGGATAAGAAGGACAAAGAAGAAGGCTGAATATTCTCTCTCCTCTTTCTCTCTAGCAACTCGCACCTGTGAAGGAATCTCTCTCTCTATGATTTGTAGTTTCTGGGGCAATTGTTGCAGGGGGGCAAAATTTTCTAGGTTACTAGTGTTGAAGAATGTAACTAGTGTCAGTCTTCATAAATGTGCTTGAGTCATGATGTAATATATTTAAAGAAATTTTTATTATTATTAAATTGACTTATTAAAGCATGGGTTTCATGCTTGGGTAAAAGTCAATAGGTCAAAGCACCCATTGAGTGCTCTAGGATTTTTTTGAGTCAAAGTCAAATTTAATTAAGTAAACCCTTCCTGGGATCATTGTATTAAAGAACGAAAATTATTTGAGTCATGTTAACTCCTCCACCATCAAGCCGGCCTCCATCTCTTTGAATTTGGATTAAATGTCAAGTTGGCTTCTCCTACTAAGTCATGTTGGCTCATTATACCAGCGGAAACCACTATTATATATACCCTAGTGAAATCGACCCAAAGTGATTAATGTCAGCAAATTCGTATGGGCTACACAGTCAGCAAAATTACAGTCTAGAAAATAGTCAGCGAAGATACAGTCAGCGAAGTTTTGATCATATACAGTACAGCAAAGTATTGGAGCATCACATAAATTCAGGACCAAAATTCTCCACAATTATAGAGGTCAAAATTTTCTACGCAAGGCAGAGTTAAATTGCAGGTCATAGTTTCTTCCTATAATTGTAGAAGCCAAAAGTTGATTAAAGAAGGACCGAAACCCTTATTCTTGAAGATCAGTGTTGGAAGAAGATTACTTCAACTGAAAGGCTGACTTTGATGCATGGAGAGAGGTTTAGGTCTAGAGTCTTGGTTCTCTCACTATGATTTGAATCTACTGAAGGAAGAGTTCTTGACTGGGTTTTCCCCTACCTAGGGGATTTGCCCTGGCTGAATGCAGGCATCCTGTGTCCCTTGTGATTTTTATTGTTTGGCATTTATCTTGATGAAAAGAAAAATATAAATAGGTTAAAGAAGAACTAACAAGCAAATAAAAATATTCACAAGTAAATGTCAAGATCTAAGAGAAATATAATGCAACATGGTATCAGAGGTAAGGACATCAATATGAAGGCAACTAAAAGGTCACAAGGACTTTAAGACAAGGGAGAAAAGCTACTAGAGGATAGTAGAACAAATTATGGGCACATTGACAAGCCCTAATTCCAATGACTAGGCCGTAGACCTGAATGTTGTTTTGGGGTAGCATCGGATGTGCTCTAGCCACAAAAATTGGTTGAGAGGCTAAGGCACATGAGATCTCCAATACCCATAAAGGGTTTGGGCAGATTCTAAACAGTTTGGGATATATTAAAAAAATTAATATTTTTAATGAAGTCCCTAAGTCTAAACTTAAAATAAAATATTAATGTGAATTAAGATAAAACTGTGTTAGAATAGTCCAAAAGTCGTGGATCAAGCCAGATCTAATCTTAGCCGTTGATTAGGGACTTAATCTCAGTCGTTGATTTGTCAACGAGAAAAGTATAAGAGGAGGCTTGAGGGTCACTTGGATTTCGACTTTCTGGGGCTGGGTTTGCTAATAAAGTTGAGAGAGTGATTAGAGTTGCAACTGAGGGGCAGTGAATACAAAAACAGAGAGGCAGAGCTAGCACCGGGAGGATCAACGCAGTAGCCAGAGAGAGGGACGCAAAAGCGGCCAAGGGTTCATGCAAAGTCAGCTAAGGCTCACGCAAAGGCAACCAGGAGTTGTGCAATGCCTCAAAGCGCCAGCATGGGTGACACAAAGGGCCAAAACACTGACGCAGTGCCTCCAAAGGTTGATGCAGGCCAAGCCAGAGTGACGTTGGGCTAACGCTGGGCCAGAGAGAGGCTGACGCTAGGGTTTCGTGGGGAAAATTGGAGTTGTGAAGCTGTCGAAGTGTTTATCTGGAGTTTCAGCCGGAATATTTGCTTTCGAGTAGAGAGGTACTACTATCGATATTTTTCTCTGTTGGGTGAGCCGGATTTGGCACCCAAATTGTATTTTGAAACTGCTTAATAAATCAAACCCTCAGACAGTTGCACCGGTTTTCCCGCATTGGGTTTTTTCCGAGGACATTAGTCCAAAAACAACGGTGTCACTTGTGTGGTTGTTTCTCATTTCCTTCAATTGATTATATGTAATGTGTTGAGAACGTACTTGTATTTATTTCCAGTATTTACGTGGTAAATAACTTGTTAATTAACAGAACAAGTAGGTAGGAATAAATTAGTAAAGTACATGAAGGGTTTCTAATGGATAGACTTAGAAATTCCAACATGGTATCAGAGGGTGGTTGCATATCACAGGAGAACTGAGGACATCAGTCGAGCAGAGCAGCAGCAGCAGAAAACAGTTGTCTCGAGTGACAGAAGTTGTTCCTAGCAGAGTAGCAGCAAGGAAGGGGTGACGCAGGCAAGATTGAGCCAGGAAGAGGCAGCGCAGAGGCTGAGGGAGGCAAAGGCAGGCTCACGCAGAGCCGCGCAGAGGCCAGGAGAGCTGACGCAGTTGGCTGAGGAGGCTGATTTGCCGGTACCGGGATTGTGCAAAGCGTAGGAGCTCTAACCTTCAGTTTGCTAGGGTTTAGGAGGCTGTGGATAAGTTGCAGAGTCGAGCTAGTGGGGTAATGTAGTCAGAACAGTACCTAATAGGGCAAGGTGAAGGAGGAGGGAGTTGCTACCGAGGATTTCTAGCCAAGAAATCTGGATCAGTGGTGCAGCGGCACTAACGATCGGAGTGGGGGCATCTCGACATTGGCAGAAGGGTTTCCAAGAGGGAAATCGAGGCTCAGAGGTAGTCACACCAAGAACTTCCAGGAGGGAAGTAGAGGAGCAATGAGATGGCAGTGAATGGGGTAAGAGACCAGGACAGACTGGACGGAACCTAAAACTTCGTAGTCTGGAAGGCAAATATCTTCTTCGTTCTAGAAAGGAATCATGTCAAGCACTTCACCTTGAGGACATTAGCAATCCTAGTTGACCCAGCTGATAACGACAAGTACGAGGAGGCAATGGCAAGGACCAAGAACATCATTCTTGATGGGTTCAAGGACCATGTAGTACCCACATATTGTTGAAAAGGACACGGCAAATGAGATGTGGGAGGCCCTAAAGAAATTGTACCAGCATACTTCTGTGCAAAGAAGGATGTTACTAGAAAATCAGTGGCGGTCATACCAGATGCAGAATGGAGAATAGATCGACCCCTTCCTCAGTCGATTGAAGAAGACCGGGGATCAGCTGACTTCCGTAGGAGCCACGCCGGATCAAGAATTGACGATGAGAACAGCCCTAAACGCAGTCTCAGAAGACTGGGAGGTGTTTGTCCAGAGCATATTGGGCAGGGCAACCCTTCAAGATTGGGAGGAAATGTGGGCGACTCTGTGTCACTCTCCTTGGCTACTGTGCTGCTCTCCCGGCATTATCTCTGCCTCTTTATCTCTCTATACTCAAATGCCCCTCAGCCGCATCTCCCGATCACTAATTCTATCTCTCTTAGCAAACCCTGCTCTAGAGAATAGAATGACTGATCACTCTGGTCTACTCTCCAAATGACCCTCAAACCTCCTCTCATACTTTTCTCGTTGACACATCAAAAGCCGAGATTAAGTCCCTAATCAACGGCTAAGATTAGATTTGGTTTGATCCATGTCTTTCGGACCATTCTAACATAGTTTTATATTAATCCACATTAATATTTTAATTTCCCTAAGTTTAGACTTAGGGACTCCATTAAAAATATTAATTATTTTAATATCTCCTGAATTGTTTAGAATTTGCCCAAACCCTTTCTGGGTATTGGAGACCTCATGTGCCCCAACCTCTCCACTAAATTTCGTGGCTAGAGCACATCCGATGCTACCCCAAATCAACACTCCATCTTAGCGAGGACTATGCTCTAGCAATACTCCTCACTAATTATTACTCTGATCATCAGGCATCCGTACTTGTGCTGATGCTAGGCCTTCCCGCCTAACATCCTCTGCACTGTTGCATCCTGTACTGTTGTCCTTGGTTCTGCCACTGCCACTGCTGCATCTATACGACAGCTACCTCTGCATCCGTGTTGCTGCTAGTCCATTCTCCCAGCACTGCATTTGCACTGCACCTCCTCTCATCATGCTGTATCGTGCTTCCCACTGTTGTACTACAACTCAGTTACTGAGAAGTAAGTAACAGATCTGCCAATCTGACCTCCCTATTGGGCTAGAGAGATCCACTGATGTTGAAGCTCCCTCTGTCACTGACAAGTGCTCCCTCTCTGACCTCTGCGATGCTACAACAACTCCATGCATCTCGCCCCGTTCCACACCTCTCTGTGCCATCCTGCATTGGTGCAACACTCCTGTGCCTCTCGCACTGCTGCAACCTACTAGCCTCGCACTATCTCGAGACTCCTGCACTGTAGCTCTCTCTATCACTCCATCTGCATCCGTCTCTACCCACATCAGCCAGTCCTACTGCTCCTCGTCGAGGCTCTCGTAGCAAGGTCTAATACAAGAGGTTGGGTACCTCGAGGATCCTGCCCCTCATCACCTATAGTCTGCCTGACTACAGCTCGATGTCTCCCCACTTCTTCTCAAGTGGTGCGTGTGCACTCATGGCACAGTCATCGTCTGTCAAAACTTCCTTCTCTGCCCTTGTTGGCGCTACCTTAGTCTCAAAAGACTCTCCCTTACTCTTCTTCCTTAGACACTGGGTCGCATAATGACCCAGCTCCCCACAGTGGAAGCACTTGATCTTGGAGAGATCCTTCTTCTTCCGCTTTTCCTGATTTCCCTCGGACGCTAGGGCCACATCTTCCTCCTCCTGCTTGACTTTGAACCCCTTGTTGTTGCTACCCGTCTTCGAAGGCCGTCTGATCTCTTCCTGGCGAAGAGCTACCCACATCTCGTCCCAAGGTGGGAGAGTCCCTCTACCCAGTATACTTTCGACAAATACCTCCTAGTATTTTGAGATAGCATTTCGGGTTGTCCTCACCATCAGCTCCTGATCCGGTGTCGCCTCTATAGAAGTCAACTATTCTCGGATCTCATTCAATCCTGTGAGGAAGGTGTCAATCAGTTCTCCCTTCTTCATCCGATACGACCTCAACTAATTCTCAAGCAGCATTCTTCTCTACACAAAAGTATGCTAGTACAGCGTCTTGAGAGCCTTCCACATCTCAAATGTCGTTTCCTTCTCAACTATGTGTGGTACCACATGATCCTTGACCCCGTCAAGGATCATGTTCTTGGCCCTCACCATCGCCTCCTCGTACCTGTCATTATCATTGGGGTCGACTGGGATAGCTAATACCTTAAAGGTGAATTTCTTGACACAATTCCTGTCAAGTACGGATAAGATTATGGCCTTCCAGACTACGAAGTTCGATGCTCCATCCAGTCTATCCTGGTCTCTTACTTTGTGTAGTGCCATGATGCTCCTCTACTTCCCTCCTAGAAGTTCTTTGTTCGACTTCTCTGAGTCTCTACTTCCCATTTGGAATTTCTTTTCTGGGCTCCCTCTGAATCCTGATTTCCCTCCTGGAAATCCTTCTGTTGCTGTCGAGATGCCCCCTACTCTGATCATCTTGTGCAACCGCACCATTGATCCGGGTTCATCGGCTAGAAACCCTCAGTAGCAACTCCTCTGACCTTGCTCTGTCAACTACTGCTCTGACTAAAGTACCTCACCAACTCCACTCTGCAATATTCCCATAGCCTTCTAAACCCTAGCAACCTGAAGGTGAGATCTCCTAGGCTCTACACAATCCCAGCACCAGCAACCCAGCCTCCTCAGCCAACTGTGCCAGCCCTTCCAGCTACTATGTGGCTCTGCGTGAGGCTTCTTTGCCTTCCTTAGCCTCTGCGCTGCCTCTTCCCAGCTCACCCTTGATGATGCAGGTATTGTGTCCCCTTCCTTGTTGCTGCTCTACTAGAAACAGCTTTTGTCACTTCGAGACAGCTGTTTTTTGTTGTTATTACTTCGCTCAGCTGATGTCCTTTAGTCCTCTTGTGATCTGCATCACACTCTGATACCATGTTGGAGTTTCTAAGTTTACTTAGTTAGAAACCCTCCATGCACTTTATATGATTTATTCCTACCTACTTGTTATTTTCCTTAACAAGTTATTTACAATGTAAATACTGAAAATAAACACTAGTGCATGCTCAACATATTACAGATCAACAACTAAAACAAACATAAACAAACACACCATATGACACCATTATTTTTATACTAATGTCCCCGGAAAAACCCAATGTAGGCAAACTGGTGCAGCTATCTGAGGGTTTTCTTAATAAGCAATATCAAAGTACAATCTAGGTGCCGAAATTGGCCTACTCAACAGAGAATTTCCTTGGCAGTAATACCTCTCAGTTTCTGACAAATCTTCTGGCTGAAACCCTAGATAATCCTTCTGGCAGCTACTCAACACAAGTCTTCCCCAAAAACCCCAGCATCAGCCTCTCTCTGGACTCCAGCAGCCCCTCTCTGCCTCACGCTGGCCCTGTGTCACCCTGAATGGGTCTGTGTCAGCCCTGGGAGGCCCTGTGTCAGCCCTAGGAGGCCCTGTGTCAGCCCTTTGGCCCTTCACATCAACAATGTTGGCCTCTCTGAGGCTCTGTGCAGCTCTCGGCTGCCTCTGTGTGGCCCTACGCGAGCCCTGGATGGCTCTACATCACTCTCCTTGGCTACTGCGCTACTCTCCCAGCACTATCTCTGCCTCTATGTCTCTCTGTACTCAAATGCCCCTCAGTTGCATCTCCCAATCACTAATTCTATCTCTCTTAGCAAACCCCGCTCTAGAGAATAGAATGACTGGTCATTCAAGTGTACTCTCCGAGTGACCCTCAAGCCTCCTCTTATACTTTTCTTGTTGACACATCAACGGTCGAGATTAAGTCCCTAATCAACGGCTAAGATTAGGTCTGGTTTGATCCATGTCTTTTGGACCATTCTAACACAGTTTTATATTAATCCACATTAATATTTTAATTTCCCTAAGTTTAGACTTAGGGACTCCATTAAAAATATTAATTATTTTAATATCTCCTGGACTGTTTAGAATTTGCCCAAACCCTTTTTGGGTATTGGAGACCTCATGTGCCCCAACCCCTCCACCAAATTTCATGGCTAGAGCACATCCGATACGACCCCAAATCAACAAACTCGTTGTAATACTGCAATTCTGGGACTGGTTAGGGCACTAACCATAGTCCCTAGCAACCCAACAAACTAGCACAGAATTGCTCCTATTGGATGCGGTTGTCCTCCAAGTATCTGCTGCCCTTCATGATACTCTTTTAGGGTAGTAGTTTCAGCCCAAAACAAGGGATTGTCTCCCTAAAAGTATTGTGGCACCCTACAGCACCCTAACTAGGGTTGCGGCAGCCTCTTGGAAGGACTGTCCACCCTCCAACAAGCCTCCAAACACCTTTGTTGTCCCTCCCTTGGCTGCGGCCTCCAAGAACAGGGCTATGGTCCTAAAGACAACACCTCCTTTGGCTTCAAACAAGCCAGTGTTCATCTCTTCAGACCTTGGTCTCTCCACCAGCAACACTCGGCCTCCAAACAGCAAACTCGAACCCCTGTTTACCCTTGAAACAGACCTCCAATTCTCACTGGCCTAGCCTCCCTTGCTACGTCCTCAAATTAGACCTCTCCTCCTTCAACGAGCTACTTTCTCAAGGCATGCATTGCATAAATGGATGAGGAATAGTCGTCCACAACACCTCTTATTTATACTAACAAGAGGGCTTCCTCCAACGTCATTCTAGGGTTTTTACAATTGTCTCATGGCTTATTAACTCCAAGCCGAGCTAGACATACATGTGCAAAACCCACATTTTGACTTCAAAAATTCATAACTCCATTTCTACAACTCAAAATCAAATAATTCTCGTTGCGTTAGATTCGTCTCGCCGAGAGCTATCATCCTCATCCATCACATGTTGAAATGTGCTCATAGTTTTGGCCCAAATCCTGATGGGTGCAAAACCCCAAGCTTGGGTTCCAAGCCCGCAATCCTACTTGTGGCGCTTCGTCCTCCAATCCCTGAACCCTAGGGCTTGGAGTACCTCCCAAGCTACAAAAATCAACATATAACACAATTTTACTTTTTGTCCCCTCAAAAATCAAACTTGTGTAGGGGTGTTTCATTAGAAATTAAAAGAAGTAGACCTCATATAAATAGAGGATCACCTCTCTCATTTTGTTCATCATCACTTGTGGAAAACTCGGCCTCTCTTAGAGAACTCTGCAGAGAGATTTATACTTCGCTACTTTGTGGAGATGTGATCTTATGTGGACTTTTTACTATTAGAGACTAGTGCTTGTTGTGGAGATGTCATTTTGGGATAAAGAAGGCTTGTTCTTGGATATATTGTGAGTACCTTTTGTTGAATATATTTTATGATCATTGCATGTAATGAATATTGCTAGCGTTTTTATGTTCCATGTCTCAATGCTTATATTTATATGAAATGCTTGGTAAATCTTACATGATTTAATTTTGTATCCTTTAACTCCCTAGAGAACCTCCTAGGGAGTTTTTTTCTAGTAAATTTATCCCCTTGTGAAGTGATAGTTAGGGTTAGCAAGTGAAAACCTAGGGTTTCCCCCCTTACTCCCACCAAGAGTTTGATATTTCCATGGTCAAAATCCCTGAGACTATAATATTCGAAACTAGCAAAATACAGCAAATAACATATGCATGAACTAAACTACAGCAATAAAAAAATTGAACAAGAGCACAAATCAGAAAACCCCAAAATATAGGCAATAGTTTTGAGCCATTTTATTAATTATGCATGAAAAATCAAGTACAATAGGACGAAATCCATAGAACTTGGGCTTGCTACAACAAGCAACGCAAAACCCAAGTGAGAATGTGTAGGATTAGGTGTTGGAATTGGCCCAAATTTGTAGCTCGAGCTTGCCCAAAAACTTTGTTGCTAACTGTTGAATGGCATTGGTCGTCTTGCTCAAAATAATGCCTCGAATGCTCTAAAATTGCAAGCGTGAGCTCCTCCCCTCAAACCCGAAAATACCCTAAAAAGGTTTGGCCAATCTCGAAGCCGAAACTGAACCCACAAAGTAATGCAAATTCAGCAGGCAACTAGCAATTCGCCCTGCTATAAGAACGAGGATTTCAGGCCCGAATATTGCCTGAAAAATTCTATAAAATTGGTTGGAGACTCCTCTCAATAAAGCCACAAAACCCAGAAAGGATTTGGGTTGAATCTACCGACCCCCAATGACCCCCAACAAGTGAAAATTGCCCAATTTGGCCAGAAAATGCCCCACTGAAGTGATATTATTGAATTAGCCCAAATCCACCACCGGAAAATCTCTCCCAACTCTGGATAAATTCTCCCATGAGGAATAACTCATCTCTGACCCTTATCTCTCCTCAAACTCTATTCCTCCAGCCCCTGCGCAAGCCTACTTGGAGACCCCTACGCACTTCCAGAAATGTAGAATTTCGGCCACAAGAATTCTCTCAAACTCAACCCTGCTAATCACCACAAATCTCTGGCTAAATTAGGGGAAAACCCCCACAAATCCTCTGGTGTTCTACCCCTCCATAATTGATCCCCCCACAAGCAATTCGAACCACTTTTGCGCCTTGGAAGAAACATGTACCAGGCTACTTGCTGAAATAACCTGCAAATACACCCAATGGAAACTATGAATTGAGCTCCCCAAATTGCCTCACTAGGGAGACACTCGAAGTTATCTGAAATGAGGGTGGAATTCTCACTCAGAAATTCCTTGAGCTGAACAGCACGATCGTCTTGGCTGCGCAGCTCAAGAGAACTAATGTTAAATTGTCAAATGATCAAAGATACCAAACAAAGGCCTCCAAGCTCTATTTATAATTGTTGGCCCTCTCTCTCTTAATGGTCCGCACCTTCCACTAATTCGCACCCCTTCCTTTCTCTCTCTCTCTTCTCACTAATGTGAATTGCCACTTGGGTCGAATTTTCTCTCCTTTTGGTCCGCACTCTCCACCAAAGCTATAATTTTCCTTTTTCCTCCTAAACCCCAATGTCGGAAATTTCTCCCCTTCTCCAAAATTATCTCTAATGTGGAAAATCAAAATTGGGGATATCACAAAGACTCCATCACCCAAGTAGATAGAGGCACTGGCATCCATCTTGGTAATCAAAACTCATAAAACTTCGTCTGCCCCCCCCCCCCCCCATTATTTTGGCCCTTCAAGGCAAGCTGTTAGGGTTAGGATTTCAGGCCAAATTCAACTAGGGCATAGTGATTGAGCTAGCTGATTTGAAGTTGTTTCACCTTGCTTGGCCTCAAAAAATCAAAATCTAGTAATTTGCATGGTTGAAAGTGCTTCCCTGGGATTGAAAAAACCCAATTCTACATTAAGGCTTCAACTTAGGGTCCTTTGAAGGTTTGTTGCTCCTGTTGTTGATCATATCTTTCAAGCAAGCCTTTTCCTTCTTGTATGCCTAATTGTGCCATTGTTGAATCATATCTTGAAAACCCTAGGCTACAATTCCCTCTTTGTAGACCTCCTCATAGGTACAATATTCCTTATCACAAAGAATCGAACCTTGTTCTTAGTTTGAGTACCTTGATTAAGCCTATCAAAGTGTCACCTTTGATCAATTGACATAGAATACCACTTAGGTGACCTATACTAGGAAGCCACCTGTGTAGTGAAATTCCACTAAAGAGCAGGTGGCGTGCTAAGGTGACAATGGCCACCTCATTGTTGTGTCTTATTTTGGCTTGTGTATTGTGGGGCCTCTCACAAAACTTGCTAAATTTTGAGGCAACAACCCCAATGGCACCCTTAAACCAGACCTCATTCTAACAGACAGTACGGTTTCCAAATGATATCTTCTAGATCACGGCAACAAGTCCTTTCTTCTAGGCAAAAACACAACACTAATTCTAGCTCCTCACCTAATTCTTCCTCTAGACAAACATCTATTTTGAGCTTTTTCCATTCGAATTTGGATGCTAGGAGAGATGGCTCCAATGGACCATTGTAACCTTTACCATTGGTTCCATATGGCATAAGACTAGAGATCCACTTATCTTCTACATCTTTCTCCTTGATTGCCTCTCCATTCTTTGGAAATGGACTTCCAGGATTTTAGATTAGACTTATATTTTACTTCCTACTTCTTGCTTTTATATAGGAGTCGCTTTAGCGCTCCCACTTTGTGTAGACATCATTGTACCTAAAACGGTCCCATTGACCCACTTCAGTGATCATTTGTTGGACATTAATACATTTAGGTTTATCTTTATCTTATCTAACACTAAACACAAAAGATGATTTCAAATTTTTACTTGTCATTAATACAAAGCTTAAATTTTTACAAAAAATAACTACGTGGAATATTTATGGCTTCTCTCCACCAACAATGTTGGAACCAACCATCACGTTGCATTTACCCTTGTGTATGCTCTCATTGAAGGCATCATTCACTTAGACAACTATTTATATTGCTCCATCAAGTTTCCATCACCCTCACATTGAAGGTAGATTTCTGCTAATCCCGATTCTCTGCTACACCACCATCCATATTGAGAATCCCCCTCATAAATTCCTCCTAGCTGAAGGTTGCACTGCACCTAAAAGGTTACCTTTCAAAATACAGCCACATTGTCATCTTCAATACTACCCCCTTCAGCATTATAGATATCATACCATTCCTCTCATGCTTTTTCTTCTTTGTTTTACTTCCCTCAAATAAAATGGCCTAACAAGGGCTTGCCTTTCTTATTTCTTGTTATTGTTTTAAACATAATAACATACCACTCCTCTGAAATGAACATCCTTTTCACCTCCAACATGCAATCATGAAGATTCAAGAAACTAAAGAGAAATGAAGTCAGTGGTGAAACGTGTGATGGTTGGATGCACAATTCCTATTTCCTATGCTTTTTTCCATTAGGCTAAGAATGGGTGCATTATTATGTAGGAATTTGATGATGCTACTAGCCGATTTAATGACATCTTTAATTCAGTAAATTTTGGCCATATCAAACAGCATCAAATCAATGCAATGGGTGACACGTGGAGTCCAAAACAATGTGGGCTACCTCCCCAATTATCATCCTACCAACGGGTGTTGCACATATCGCAATAATATCAGAACTATTACAATAGTATTGCCAAAACCCACCTTGTCGATATTATCACCAGTATTATCGTGATAAAATGGCAGATTTGAAATCATCGTGATAATTTTTGTATTTATCACGAGTTAATCGAAATTATCACCCACTGCGATGAATTTCATTTTAAAAGCAGTTGGGTCCAATTTATTTTGCTCATTTCGATTTTCCGCTTGTTGGGATTGAGCTCTAAGATGTATAGTGACCTTCCGACCTGACTATAACCAGCAAAAAAAGGCATTTCCATAGTGGTTGTGTCTCTTTTTTTTTTTTTAGCTGAGTATTTGTGGAATATCTACTCCAATATACCATTTCCACATTTCCTTTACTTTGTTTTTCAAGATCTAGTATAGGGTATGCAATGTTCATTAGATATATCGCTTTTTTCTCTATTTGAATGGAGGATTTAATACTTATGTAGCTAGGGTATTTTAATTGGAGAATTTTTCATGTTTTTTCAATTTTGTGGATTTGTATTCTATTTCAGAGTTTGTAAATTCTAAATTCCCCTCATGTTTTTGTTCCATAGGTTTACAAATTAAACTAGTGCTCTTCTACAAACTCTACACATTTCAAGAATCAAACTGCCAAAGCCATTGGATCCAATGTGGGAGTATGGTCTACCATATGAGGGTAATAATAGAATGAGGTTTGAATTGCAAGCTATGTGGTATTGAAATGTTTGGAGGAATCATTCATTTGAAATACATACCAGGTAATGAAGAGGAGCTTTGCCTAGTAGCCACCCCAAAAATTATCCATATTGCAAACCAATCCATTTTTCAAATGCATAAGAGGAGAGATCAAAAGGTAGAAGTAAGGCTTGAGCTCGCAAATAGATCCACAAGCTTCTCAGGATTGAGGGAAAGCCAATCCTCGAGCTCACCTATTGAAATATGTAACTAGGTTCAGTCTTCATAATGACATATGTAATCATGATTTTATGTATTTAATAAAAAGAGAAAAAGAAATTTATTTTTGTTATTCTTGATGCATGGGTTTCATGCTCAAGGTTATTTGATTTATAGGTCAGGCACCCATTGAGTGCTTCTAGGGCTTGTCATTGAGTCAACAAGTCAATTGAGTCATTGTCATGTATGGAAGACCCATTTGGGCATCTTGTATTATGTAAAAGAAATTTATTTGAGTCATAAAATACCCTCCAAGACCTTGTCAACAAGCTACAAGAAGTCGGCCTACATGAAAGATAAAAACGGCCTCATGGAGGCAATTCGTACCCTGGAAAGCCTATATATAAGATGTATTTGACCTCATTTAAGATGTACATCCAAGACATGCGAAAGAGCAAGAGAAGCAGTTTGATCTCCTCAAGAAAGAAGCTAGAAAAGGAAAGAAGAAGAAAAACAAGATTGAAGTTCTTGGGTCTCTCTCTCTTGTGCAACGAAATTTTGAAGCTACAACTAGGTCGAAATTTTGAAGTTGCATCAAGAAGCTGTGAAACTGCAACTAAGTCAAATTTTGAAGTTGCATCAAGAAGCTGTGAAGTTGCATCTAGGTCGAGGTTGTTAAGTTGCATCAAGGTCGAAGATGTGAAGCTGCATATAGGTCAAAGATGTGAAGCTGCATCAAGGTCAAAGTTGTGAAGCTGCTTGGTCGAAGTTGCAGAAATTGTTGGGGGTCGAAGTTGTTGGAGAAGTCACTGGAAGGTCAAAGTGTGTTGCGGGAAGCAGAGTAAGGAAAGCTCATCAAAAAGAAAAGTTGACTTGGTCTTGGAGGGGTCTTTGTCAAGGGTCATAGGTCTTGGAATTCGTCATATGAACATTCTATAAGAAGAGAAGAATTCTTATGGGTTTTCTTCTCAAGAGGAGAGGTTTTGGCCCTAGCTAGTAGCCTACATTTTGTGTCCTCTTGTCTCTTTGATCTTCATAGTTCGATAGTTGTTTGATGATAAGAACATAATAATAATCAAGTGAAAGAAGAAACTAATAACAAGTAACATCAAGTTAAGAAAAAGGACATCACAAGCAGTTACCAAAGTAAGAGAAATCGCCTAATCTTGTTGCCCCTAGATTTCTCAACATCACCTTCTACAATGTCTGGCCCCTCGACATTCTCACCTTTCTTTGTGACAATATTTGTGCCTAGGGAGCAACCTTCTATTCAGTAAATGGTGAAATCGAAGGAGAAGGAAGAGGCTAACAAAATTGTGGTGAAATGCTTTCTATGGAGTGAAATACCATTCAATATTGCCAAGAATAACCCATTCTACCATTCCATGTTTGAAGTTGATGCCATTGTTGGTCTGGACTACAAGGGCCTTTCTTATAATGACTTGAGAGGGCATCTCCTTTGAGGGGAAAAGGTTGATTGCACAAGGAGATTGGCTAAGTTAAAAGAATCATGGGAGAACACATGATGCACCGTTATCTCAGATGGTTGGATTGATGGGAAGGGTAGGTCCATTCTAAATTTCTTGCTTAATTGTCACAGGGGGACAATGTTTATCAAATCTATGGATGCATCTGCATATGTTAAAGATGCACAGTTATTATGTGAGTTATTGGATAAATTCATTCAGGATATAGGTCTTCAGTATGTTGTCCAAGTCATTACAGATAATGTTGCTAACTATGTTGTTGCTGGCAAGTTTCTCATGGAGAGGTATCAAACCTTATATTGGACTCCTTGTGCCACCCATTACGATGATTTGATGGTAGAGGAAATGAGAAAATTCCTTGGATTAAGGAAATTGTGGAGTCAGCTATGAGTGTTACAAAATATATTTACAAGCATACATTTGTTCTAACACTCATGAGACAGTTCACAAGGGGAAAGGAATTGGTATATCCTGTTATCACTCATTTTGCAACTAGCTTCATTTCCCTTCAATCTCTCCGCAATTCAATGTTGCAGAGGATGTTTCTCTCAGATGAGTACAATGCTTAGGTCTATAGCACTAAAGTGGATGGGCAAGCCATAGCCTAACTTGTGAGACACAACCATAGTTTTTGGATGGGAGTGGGGGAGTTGTCTCTGCCCAATATACTTTGGACGAAGACTTGCCAATCCTCTGGGACATTGTTTAGTGCCAACCGTACCAACTCTGAAGGTTGAGATGTTGCCCCAACAGTTGCAAGTTGGTCTTGGACCTCCTGAATCCTGGTGAGAAAGGGATCTATGCCTTCCACCTTCTGCATCCTAATGCATCTCAGCTTTTCTTCCAAGGACATGTTCCGCTGCTTGGAAGTACCCTGGTATAGCGTAGACAGAGCATCCCACATCTCTTTGGTCGTTCCCTTGGCCGCTATATATGAGACTATATGATCCCAAACTACATCTAGGATCAACCGCTTCACCTTCGCCATTTCCTTCCTGTATTCCTTCGGTTGATCTGCATCCTGGGGAAGTGCTACCACGTTGTCTATGTAGGCTTTCAGGGCATATTCATCTAGAAGGAAGGACATCCTAGCCTTCTAGATGACGTAGTTGGAAGCTCCATCTAACCTATCCTTAATCTCTAAGCTGTTGAAATTTGGTACTGGAAGACAGGTGGTTCCCTAAGGCTTTGATCTTTGGCCTAGAGAAAAGTGTCCAAAAGAATTTAATTTTTCTCCTAAAGTAACTTTATAATTTTTATAGAGTTAAAATCTAATTTAAAGTGACTTTAAGTGATAAAGTTACTAAAGTCTAATTTTAAAGTGACTTTAATAAAGTTAATGTAAAATTAGAAAGGAAAAGTGACTTTGGAAATAAACGACTAAGTGGGTCTTTATTAAAGTGGGGTGAGTTAAAAAATAAAAAATGAGATTTAAATGAGCATTTAATCTCAACCCTAGATCTCAATCTATTTCAACCATTGGATTTAGAGGTTACCCAAAAGTCACTTAGGATTAGATTAAAGGAGGAAAAGGAGGCAAAAGGTCATTCATTCTTTCATGAGCAGATTGAGAGAAGGAGAGCAAGAGAGCAAGGGAGATTTCTGGACAAGGAGGAGAAGAAGACAGCAGCTTGGCACACATTCCAAGGCAGCAGTTGAGCAGATTTGTACAGTTGATTTAGCACACAGTGAAACGCTGATTTTGGCACGATTTTTTAGAAATCCATACAGCTAGTTTGCACAGAAATCGAGGAGTGGTTTGCATAGAACTCGAGGAGCAGTTTGTTGTTTTTTCTACACGCAAATCGAGGTCTGTATAGCACATTTATTGTAGTCCGTACAGCGCATTTAATGTAGGTCGTACATCAGCATTTAAGGATGAATGTGGGCACGAAAATCGAGGAGGCCGTACAACATTTATTGCTATCCTGTTTGTTGTAATTTCCAGTTCGCTGTGAGGCACGAGAAAAGAGATAAGTTGTAAATTTGCTTGCTTATTTTTTGTTGAATATTTCTCACTGTAAAAAAGGCATTTTCAGAAATAAAGAAGAGCTCTCGAACTGGTTTTCCCCAAGAGTTGTAGGGGGTTGTTCCAGGGTCACATTGATCAAAAATCATTGTGTTCAAATGTGTTAAATGACTGTTTATACCTGCTGATTTTTTATTTCTGCATTTTCCGGCATTCTGTAAAATTTCCAGAATTTGTGTTTTCAGCAAAAAATTATTTTTTCAGTTGTTGAATGTATGGATATGGGAAAGGGCACTTAACTATATGAGAGAAATAAGGTGAAACTGAAAACCGGGGTGGAAAATGAGAAATTTCTACATGGTATCAGAGCTTGAGTGCTAAAGTGCAGTTTGGGACAAGAAGGAGGAAAATTACAGCCTGCTGATTTTTCACTCAGAAAATTCCAGCAAGCTGATTTTTCACAAACAGCAGTTTTATCTTTACTACAGCATTGCTATTTTTCAGTTTTAGGACAGCAGGATGTCATTGGGATTGAGGGTGGAGGATAGGCTGGATGGGCATACAAATTACAGCGTTTGGAAGGAAATGCAGAATAATTTTGAGGAGGCAGAAGTCTGGGATATCATGGTGCATACCACACAGAACCCTGTTGTTGTGCCTATTGATGCTACTCAGTTGGCTGAGTATAATAAAAAGAACAACAAGGGTAAGAGATTGATTCTAGACGGAGTCAAAGACCATTGCATTCCTCATGTGAGAGGAAAGAGCAATGCCCATGAGATGTGGATAGCATTGTCCAATCTCTACCAGAGTACCAATGAGAACCGGAAAATGGTCCTGAAGGAGAAGCTGAAGAACATTAAGATGGGTAATGATAGTGCAGCTGGATATCTCACAAAGATTACTAATGTGAGAGATGAGTTGGCAGCAATTGGAGAGGCCATTCCACCCACTGAGTTGGTGCAGATTGCAGTGAATGGCCTCCCACGTTCATGGATGAACTTTGGTGATGGGGTTTGTGCACGTGAGACCCTTCCCACATGGGAGAGGTTTTGGGATGATTGCATTCAGACAGAAATCAAGAAAGGTCAGCTTGGGGCAGCCAAGCCAGTTGAACAGAATGAGGATGTAGTACTGTCAGCAGGAGGCAAGAAAGGCAAAGGGAAGAAGCAGGCTTCTACAAGCAATGGTGGGGGCAAAGGCAAAGGTAAAGGTAAACAGGGTAACACACAGAAGGACTATTCCAAGG
>APFE030214786.1:0-22661 GCA_000404065.3 Pinus taeda
CAAGGTGGCTCCTGCTCAAATATCATCTTGTACACTGGGATGACAAAATGGTCTAACAACTGTGTGATGACTCTGTGGAAGTTGCATTCAGAAAACATTTTGCAATAATTGTTCACATAGGTTTCAGTTGATGTCCATGCCCAGTTCAAGCCCGGGAACTACTGAAGGGCACAGATTGCATCCAAGATGTAAGCAGACATGTAGATTTCTTCTTGCTAACCCTTGGGCGGCTGTCAATCTCCTGTTACCAGTTCCTTTAGCCTATGAGGCAACATGTCAGACCACTTGCATGCTTTGCCTTCATTGGCCAGTTGATTCAACACGATCACCCAACTATACAGGAAGGTCTCTAGTCTCTCTTGGTCATACAAGCGACATGCAAGGATGACCAAGTATTGATACGCCTTTCGCAGTATCTTCGTCTTATAAATCTCGTTAGGTGTCATCCTAAATTTTGCAGCTCCTTCACCCAGTTCTTCAAGATATCCCTAGATTTGGCATTGTTGTTGGGTATGCTGAAGGGTGTCTCGATGGTGATCACTAGCTTCAGCAAGTGGTACATCTTCTGATAGTCCCATGCCCTGAAGGTAGAAATATCTATCCCGCTGACACTACTTAATACCATCTTATCTGGATTTGTGTGGAGGATGATCCAATGTATCATATCCACACATGGGAACACGGGATACCTGCATGCAATCTGGTACAAGCTGGTCTTGTGAATGTTCACATAGACTTTATGGTCTTCAAGATCTTCCCAAATGTGCCTATGAATGCATCATTAACCTCTTGCCATTTTAGCTTCATGTCTTTGTCTACGATCAACTTGGTATCTTCGTAAATCGACATACTCGTAGACACTCACTCAACTGCATATCCAGTTGTTCTTTCGTTGGCGTTCTTTGACCCTACTCTCTTGGAGGCCATTGATCCTGAACGGGTGAGAGATGAAATAACACCTACTATATCTAGAGACATGGTGACGTGCATGGAAAGAAATCTGTTAGTTAAAACCAAAGAAAGCTTAAGGACTGACATGCAACATACCTAGGAGACTGCTAGCAAGGATTACACAATTTTTCACTGGGAGGCCGGGAGTCTAGTAGTTGGAACTGCATAAATGGTAGTTTGAACCGTTGGGAGGCTGGTTGACTACTGGAATTATGCAATGCGCAATCCAGATTGGCCTGCTGGGTGCGGAGATTTGCAATGCGCAATTTCAGCTGGCAAGTCATGCAGGCCTAGGGATTGCATTGCGTAATTTGCTGGTATAGCAAAAATGCCTCTCAGAATTGCGCAAAGAAAAAATGGACATTGTCTGGGTAGGTTTTCTCATTTTATAGGAGGAAGGTAGAGCCTTCTCTCTCAGAATTGCGTAGTCTTGTCTGGGAAAAGGCAGAGTCCAAGCCAAGGTTGCCCAAACTCGTTGATAGGAAACTGAAAGCATATGAAGATGTGAATGCATGGCGAGACTAAGTGTAAGTAGGAGTGAATGATCATGCATGCAAACATCGAATGCAAGATTTAGAAAATAGAAAACATGCATGTGTGTGAAGAGAGTCACTGAATCGGCAATTGTTCATGAAAAACAATGTCATGAATGCGACAACAGTGAGATTCAAATGAAAACTGAAACATTGCTTGTATAGCCTAACATGCATGCAGATGACAACAGGTGTTTATAGAAATCAAGCAGACCGCACTCACACAAGCCAAAACACAAAAAGTGACAGAAATTTTTCAAAAGACAAGTAAAGCGGACTTACCCGGAAATAGCCGAGATGGATGTGCCAAAGACTCCTGGATGTGCTGTGGGATGTCAGAGCTCCAAGATCGATGTGAAGAATGAGCTCTTGTGCATTGTATAAATAAGTTTGAGGCTCATGACGTGCATGCATAATGGTAATGTTTCTCTAAACCAAGTATCCTCACCTTGGAATGAGGTAAATGAAGAGAATATTTTCAACAATAAAGAACACCATGTAGGCCCAAATATGTCCTATAAATTCTTAGTTGTATATACTATAGGATGGGATATAAGATCTATTTCTCAATAAAACAACATATAGTCAAACCAACTAATTTGCAAATGGTAGTTGTACATTTCTATCACTCTAAAAACATTTGCTGCCCTTTGCCAACTTGAGGTTTTTGGGATTTTGGAACCAACGTGTCTTTCAAATTAAACACTGCTATAGAAAAGGAAAATTGACCTACATCACCAAATTTTCCTTTCCTAACAAGAACAAAGTTTAATCTTATGTTAAGTTATGTAGTTGTGTCATAGAAACTAATTATAAGGCCCCATCAATCGACAATTGATGCACACTCTATTTTTTTGTTATCGTTCACTTTCTTATTATTGTGCTAAATTCTCCATTGATAGTAGAAGACATAGGGTTTTGGGGTTTTCTCGGTAGTAATGATGGATTATATAAAGGACACACGGAATAGTGTTTTGACATAAACCAAAATCAATTAGTGCGGGGGTTGCATATCTGAAAATTAAAGTTTTGGTCTAGCACGAGGTGGGGTTCCTCCCACTGAAGATTATGGAAGTTTCAACATTTCTCCACCTCTGAGGGAGAAGTAGTGACCAGGCTTACCAATGAGAAGGTTCCATACTTCAATGCTCCATATACTTACAACATCACACCCAAATAGGAAAAGTTAAAGAAATCTTTAAGCTTATTTTTCTGTAAAGATGTTGGAGGGCATCATTGTTATCTCATATACTCCTGGAGAGAAGTTTTTTGTTGATCTTGCAAAGTTGTTGCCTTTGCAGAAATTTCTTCCTCAACCTAAGGGCGAGTCGAATGGTGTTAGAGGAAGATATCAATGACTATAAGTTGGTTATTAATTATATGGCCTACTATGATAGCCAGTTAGTTGTTGTAGTTTTTGCTGTAAATTTCAATTCCATGGTAATAAATTTTATCATCAATTCTAAAGTGACCTAGTGAAAGAAGATGATGGTTCATGAGTTTTTTTCTATATACCTATCCCTTCAATTTCATAGGTGAACATCTATTTATGTTTTTAACCTGGATGCCTGTTGCAAATTAATTCAAGGTGAATTATGATTAGAGCTGGAATTTTATTTTACAGTTTTAGTTGTTGTATTCCTACCCTAAAAAAATGTAATATACAAAAAGGATGTGTTACATGTCATATGAGGCTTGATGTTATTATGGATAAGAAAGTCTTGGAGGTAGTGGAAGATGCTAAGTCTGAAATATCCAGTGGTTCTCAACATAAACCTCAATGCCAAAATTCCATAAACCAATAACACAATGAGAGGATGAAGGGTTGTTTAGCTGCTAGATCCAACTCAAGGTGAGAGGTTTTTCAAGTTAGCTGAGGTATTAGATGAGAACACATTGGATCATCTTTCGAATATGACGATAGGACAAAGGGAGGATTACGTTAATCCTACAGTGGATGGATAACTCAGTTGGCGCAGCATATGTTCAAATGAGATAGATTTTGAAGTTACGATCAATAGATGACAAAATGCATAGTATGAACAACCCACACGATGGTGTGATATACTACAAACACACTGGTTGATTGTTGTTGAGGTAAAGGATCCATTGATGTTTGATGGGACAAAATATATCATTGAATTTGTTGAGTAGGTGGAAGTGTAAATTGAGATAGGTAGTAGGTTGCAGCATTGGATATCACTTTGGCATAGGTCCCAATACATTTGTGGCTAACACATAAGAACACATTGCCATCAAGTGGTTCTTAGCATAAACATCAATGCCAAATTTCCCTAAACCAACAACATAGTGGGAGGATGGAATGGATAAAAGTAAATGCATTAGCTAAACAAAGTATGAAAAAACAATCAAAAGGGAAGCTAATAGCATAGACATTGAGTTGATAAAAAAAATTCAGGCCTTGAAAAGAAAAATTATTATTTATATATGGACTGAAGCCCAGATGTAATAAACAAGGGCTTACGCTACAATAAAGGCAGGGGCTTATGCTATAGTAGTAAGACCCTGACGCCTCCAACAAGTTCGGCTCCCTCAACAGAACCCTTTGTAGGACCCTGAGCCCTCCAATAGGTTCGACTCCATACAGATGAAGCCCTTCGCTTTCTGAACAAAAAAGAGCCCAATAGAACCCTCTCCAGAACTTCGCTCTCTCTACTACGCACTCATGAATTTTGTTTTCCCAACAGAACCCTTCTTGCTATGATGCCTTCACTGTAACAAAACCCTCCACACTCTCATGCCTTCACTGCAACAGGGGATTTTCTCTCATGCTTTCACTACAACAAAACCCTCCACAAAATTTCTGGCTTCGCTCTCATACCTTCACCGCAACTTGGATTTCTCACAATATGTCTTCACTGCAACCTTCGGTGAAATTTTTCACAGGAATCTCATGCCTTCCCTTTTGTTTTCCCAAAATAATGTTGCTCTCACTATAGTCGACTTTTTTCTTTCTTTCTTTATGTGCCCCTTTTTTTTATGCACTTGGCCAAAATACTCAATAAAAAATACGTTAAAATAATTATATTCCTATATAGTATACAAAAACCCAATATCCCGTTATTATATAGTCAATATAATGTTTTATGTTTTTTTTTATTTTCTTAACCCCAATATGAATGCACGTGACATAGTATTGCTTTGTCATTGAAGCCCCCATGGCTGTATCGGTGGAGGAATCTTGGAAAGAATGGACGTCTACTTGTGAATGCAATAAGGTGGAAGTTTCACCCCAGCTGGTTTGTTGAGGTGTATGGTTGACGTGGAATCGACTTATTTTTCAAGAGAAATAGATTCCTCATGATAAATTGATTGCATATGTTTTGTCCATTCTTTCACACTTTCCACAACAAAAAGCCAACATCAATACTTGAATGATCTTTAAAGAGCACATTAATTGTACTATTCCTTGGTTGTGTTTTGATGGGACTTCTTAGAGACAAAATAGTAGGTGTGGGGGTGGTGCAGTCTTTTATCTTGAGCCAAATCATTACTACCAAATCAAGATAGGTTTGGAAGAAGGATCAAACAAATTTGCATAATTGATAGCTTTAAACCTTGTGCTACTTCACCCTTTCGAATTGGATTGCAAACAAATTTAGAATTTTGGTGACTCACAATTGGTTATCAAATGGATAAAAGGGGAACCACATTGCAAAAATCAAGTCCTCACACCTATTTTAGATCGGACTAGAAGACTATTAGTTTTATTTGATTGTTACACATGCCAACGTGTTTATAGGGAATGTAATGAGATGATAAATGCCTTTTCCAAAGAGGGTCTATTATGAATTTTGGGGTGGTGCTACATCAATGGCAACATGTAGATGGTGAATTTCTAAGTTTAATTATTGACCATGTTTAGTAATGCAAACTCCCTTACTAATTTAGTAGATTTTTCTTCAGCAACATCTTTTGTTTATCTTAATTCCCATGATCAACTATATATACTAGTGAAATTTATGTCTCAAAAAAGTATTTTTATTTTTAGTATTTATTTGCAATTAATTCATTGTACTAAAGAAAAATAAATAATAGTATCTTTGTTATAAAAATATTATCTTTGTTATAAGTCCTAATATTTTTTTAGAAATATAAATTTAAATTATTTTATTTAAGATTATTAATAATTTTCTTAAAAACATAAAAAATATATATAAATAATTTAAAAATTTAAAAAATCTTTTAAGAAAAACTAAATAAATTATAATTAATATGTTCAACAATATTATTTTTCAATTAATAAATTTAATAAATCGACCTACTTTATAATAATATTTTAATTTTAATTTTCAATTCAGTTATAATATATATATGAATTGAGATTACATAAAGTTATATACTTATCATATACTTTTGTATATGGTCATTTCGTATTTGCGAGGTAGAATGTTTAAAGACAAGATACCATAATTCTAAGTTTGAGTTGAAGAGATATAGTTGATATGGATAAAAAGGTGTGCTTTAATATGAATGGATTTTGAAAAATATAAAAATAAAAATACATTTTAGGTGTGAAAAATTATTTTCCTTCCCAACAAAAATAGTTTTATTGTTAATTGTCTATATAAAAGTATTTAATAAAAATAAGAAATTCCTATTAACTTTCACCGTGTCTAATTGTACATATTTAGATTCCGTAAATGTTAATTTATGACGAACTAAGAAAAGCACTTAAAAATGTATAGGTCAAGTTAATAAATACAAAATGAGATTTGGATGCAAATTATGATAATTAAACTTTGTTACGCACGATAATACAATGTAATACATAAAAATAATATTCAATTCAAAATAAATATAACAAAAATAAATGAATTAATTTTTAATTTTTTTAAATGAAATTAAGTTAAAAAGCCGGAAGGAACAGAGCACCTTACGCAATAGAACAGAGCACCTTCACGTCGCCAGGTGAAGGTGAAAGAGCATGAGGCCTAGAGTTCCTACTGATATACCAGTGGGGATAACGAGTATAAAATGGGATTGGATAGCAACGGGAGTTATTTAATATATGGTCTGCCAACAAATTCTAACCACAGTTGGCAGTGTGTTGATATACCAGGGGTGAAAGAGGAAAAAGAGGGATTGGATAGCAATGGGAGTAATTTAATATATGGTCTGCCAACGAATTCTAACAACATTTGGTAGTGTGTTGATCCGGACTAGTTTCTGTTGGGTCATGGAATCAATAAACCCTTTGATTGGGCTATGAGAAAGGTTTTTTTGGTCGCATATTGGGCCGCTCTAAACCTATCCAGGTAGTGGCGATGGTCATCTGGGAGAAGAATATTACGGAAAAGAAGCCCAATAAGAAGACAAAGAAAGAAGTGAAAACGATGTTGAGATTGAGATTGAGATTCGAGAGACCAAAGAAATTCAAGCAGATTTGGTAAGTGGAGAAAGACAAAGAGATCAAAGAGACCAAGAAAAGGGGAAAGAGACCTGCAATCCAAGTTAATGAACAAGAGGGTATGGCAATGTGCCTTGTTAATACTTAGTAGGGGAGTAAACACTGCTCAGAACCCACCATTCGAAGTTGAGGCCTGAGGATCTTCTATCCCCATTATTTACCAACAATGGTTCTCAGCTTCCAATATGCATTTGAATCTAAGGAAATTGATGGAGATGCGAGTCTTTATGAGGATGAGGCTAAGAATGCCCAGTCAATAAGGTTCTTGAGGCAAAGAAAAACAGAGTCGAGTAGAGCAGAACATGCGATTAAAGTTAGGGCGGAAACAAAGGAATGAACCAGAGGCATGGTGTAAATAGGCCAATTAAATAAATCAAGAAATCGCTCACTAAATTAGGGGTAATATATTGGGAGAGTGCCAGAATCATTCATAACGGAGGAAGTAACACAATTGAGTTAAACGAAAAGCTTGATTTAATAATCATGATGCAACAGGGTTAATGAAAAATTAAATAGGTTCAATATATAAAAACTGAGTTAAGAAAAAGTTATATTTATTAAACCTGGTTAAGTTATTCACTTTTGTGGGTCTTTTACTTTCATCTACGAGACTTCCTGTTTGTGTGGTTTCAATTCGTTAGCCGGGGTTTAAAACGGATAAATATATCTCATTAAATTATTATTTTTGTGAAGGGTTTTGTCTTGTTTGTTGTTTTTTTTCAATATTAAAAGAATATTTTTTTTGTGTTCGAATTATATTAGTTTTTAATATTTAATATTTTTATATTTTTTTATATATTATTAAAATAATTATAAATAATTATTAATTAATTATATAAATTAAATGGTTAATAAATATAAATAAAATATCAAAATATTATTCTTATAATACATTTTATATTAAAAAAAAAATAAAAAATTATTGAATTAAAATTTTATTTATTAACTAAAAAAATATTAAATTTTATAAACATATATACATTAAAAAAACATGTGATAAGATTGTTAATTATGGAAATTTATCCCATTTTATTATGGAGATTCTTATTTTGAAAATAGGTTTTTATTACAATACCATGTATTAATATCATGACTTATTAATACTACATGTCAAAAAAACCATAATTCCATGTTTATATAGTATTTATTTTAATCAATTAACCTTTAGAAATATCCTATAAAGACATTTACGAATTTATAAATTAAAGTTAAAAAACATCATATAAGCACTTTTACAAAGTTATAAACTATGCATGAGATAAATGCGATTAACGGTAAATGAAATATGTTGCATTTCAAAAGATTTAATTTAAAAATTTGACAGCGTTGGGGCTCAAACTATTGAAGAGCGGGTTAAGCGTGCGAGGGAAACCATAAGTGGATTAGATGAGAAACATGTTGAATAGATTAATCTCATCCAAGAGAACCAATGGGAGTGAAACTAAATGAAAAAAAAAATTAATACGCAAGATGAAAAAGGTTAATGAAAGGATAAATTTAAAATAAGCAAGGTAAAACAATCTTAATGAAAACTAAAGTTAAAATGCGGGGAAGAGGAAAGCCAATCTGTGAGTATCCATACTGGTATATTCGAGTAGGGTTTGAAAAGCGGCAACAGTAGCAGAGCAGAGCCCACGTCCCCAGCTGACGGTGAAAGAGTATCCAGTGATATATCTGTGGAGGAGAAAGAGGAGGAGGGATTTCATAGCACCGGGAGCAATCAAATATATGGTCTGCCAAGGAAGCCTAACGGCAGTTGGCAGATTCGAACTCGTCTCTGTTGGATCATGAATTCGACTCCAAACAGTTCCGAGAAAGGTTTGTTGGGTTGCATAATGGGCCATTCTACAACCCATCAATGTTGTGGCGATGCTTATCAATGGTTTGTTGGGCCACTCTACAACGTCAAGCTTCCCAACTTCCAAAATGCATCAAGGAGGAGCCTGAATCTAAGGAAATTGGTGGAGAGGAATGAATCAGGATGAGGCTAGGAAGGCCCGCTACAATTGCACCACCGTGAATAAGGTTCTTCAGGCAAAGCAGAACAGAGCAGAACATGTGATTAAATTTATGGAGGAAACCAAGGAATGAACCAGATGGATCAACTGATAGACATGAGGTAAACAAGCCGATTAATTAGGGTTAATCTATTGGGAGAGTGCTCTAATCATTCCTAAGGGAGGCGAATAAAAGTAACATAGTGGGGTTAAACGAGACACTTCATTTAATAATCATGATGCAATTAAATGTTTTAAACATATAAACATGGAGTCCACGAACAGCTATATTTACTAAACACGGTTAATCTACTGATAAGAAGAGAGGCAGAGCCATCCCTGTATACCTAGAGTTGTACATTAAAGCAGGGCTTGAACATTATCAACGAGATATAGAAGATATCTCCAATGGCAATTGCGATCTTCATCACTCTGAAGAAATTTCAATATAACCAGAAATAAATAAATTAGGGGATAAAGAAATTGCTTCTCATACCAGAAATCAGATGAAGTAAGAATATCATGTACCTGAAGTTAGAAACCCTCAAATAACTCCAGGGTACGAACCAAATCCAGTTACCCTTCCTTTGAAGTTGTTTTTGAAATCTGGTTAAACTACTCAGAAGAAGAGAGCCAGAGCCGTCTCTGCATACCTGGAGTTCGAAATTATAGCAAGGTTAGGACATTCTCAACAAGAAGAAATATAAAAGATCTCAAATCGCAGTTGCTATCCTCATCACTCGAAAAAAGATTCAATCAGAAAGAAATTAGGTAATAAAGAAATTGCTTCTTACACCAGAGATCAGATGAAATAACAATATCATGTACCCGGACTCAGAAATCCTCAAATAACTGCAGAGAATGAACCAAATCCAGCTACCAAATCTAACTGCCTCCTCTTCCTCTATCGCATAACCCCGCGATTCAGACACAGACAGACACACAAACGCCAAACCACCAAACACAGACCGAGACTTGAACACCAAACCACAGGCGGACTCAGACAGCCAACCCAAGAGACATAGCAGGCCATGGATAGAGGAGGGAGGAGGGAGAATATGTTGAAATTATGCGAGATTTGAGGTGTATATATACACTCCCTCTCAACGGATAGTTGAACCCCATTACCAACGGCTTACATTATCCATATCTTCGATGTCAGATGATTTCGTTTCCAAAGCCAAAAAAGCACACTCTGTTTTTGGTTCATCCTCTTTCAGTTTAAATTCGTGCTTTTAACTTTTTCAATACTTTCCTTTTATTGGCTTTCCATTTTAACTTCGCTTTTAACACTTAATCATACATTCTGTTCTGTGCATGGTGGGTGGGTGGAGACTCGAGAGTGTGGCATTGAGGTCGCTGAAGTGGAAATCAGTTGAAGCAGGTCGAAAATTTGAGTTTTTTAATTGAAATTGTTTGAATATAAAATTCAAATTAGCTTTTTAACTAATTAGAAACATATTAGATGTAACTAGGCAAGTGGAAATCAGTTGAAGCAGGTCGAAAATTTGAGTTTTTTAATTGAAAAGGTTTGAATATAAAATTCAAATTAGCTTTTTAACTAATTAGAAACCTATTAAAAGTAACTAGGCAGAAGAGGATAAATCACATTCAATATTTTCTGAATTTTTAATGTGTAACTCTAGGAAGGAAGGTAAATATTATGGATGAAGTATTGCTTGAATCCCTATTTTCCTAGTTCTCATTGTATGTTCTCTCTATACCTTTCTAGGCCTTCCTATTTCTCATTGTATGTTCTCTCTATACTTTTCTAGACCTAAATTGAAATCCAGGGAAAATTCTAACTCTAAGGTGGATTGTCAAATGATCCAAGACTGGACTTAGTGCATGGACTCTCTCGAGTTGGTCATGTAAATCAGTTGTAATTAGCCAACGTTTTTTCTAAATATAACTACAAATTCAAAACGGAGGGTTATTAATCGGACTAGGGATTTTGAGCTTCTTTTATAGTTGCTCAGGCCTCTTTTAGGCTCTTCTCAGTTATTTTCCAACCTTTCCCAGCATGTAATTGGTCAACCTTGGTTCAATTTAGGAAACCTTATGTCCTAGCCTCTTGGTTCATAGTCTCTTTGGAGTCTCAAATGTTTTGGTTCCCTCCATAATCAAATTATTATGAGCTCTTTCTATGTATCAACCAAACCCAATAATAGTTTTGGCAATGTCTCGTTTTAGGTTCTTGAGACGAGAATTTCAACTAGGCTCCTAGGAAAGAAGTTGTTGTTTACAATCTTATAGTGTGAATTTTTTGAAACTAATAATAAAATCATTTTCTAGGCTCTCCATTCTTATGATACCCCATGGTTATTCCTTCTAAATCTGGTCCTACAAAGAGATATATAGAATTTTATTTTTTTCCTCATTTCTCCCTTCACTCTTTTCTGGAAGTTCACCATGCCTCAAGGATGATGATCTCATGGGAGAAGAGGTCACCACAATAGTAGGGTACATCAATATTCCAAGAAAAAACGACAACATAACATTCACCAGAGATTTATGAAAACAATATACATCCATGGATCCAAAGGGAAATTGAGGATAGTGAGAGGGAAGCTAGAATTGAACATCAATTCAGTGTAAATGAGGAGGTCTTGAAGAATATTTGAAATTGGAAATCATATACATGTATTAAAAGATTAAGGATTACCAAACACATAAAAATGGTGGACATCAATTGATAACTAAAAATCGTAATGTGAATGACTTTAGTTGAACAATCAAAGGAGCAACTAGAGATTTTTCTATGCATGGATGAGATGTAGAAGAAAATTAGAAAGTTGGAAATCAAACTAACAACAATGACAAGGAGTCTTTCCAATCTTAAATTCACATATTCTGAAGAGGATACAAGCCCAAATGTCATAATCTAGGTGGATTCCACCATTGGATAGCTATAGTCGATGACAATCTATAATATGTATAAAAGTTACTCTATTGTAGAATTATTTATCAATTTCAGACCTTTCATTTGGACAAAAGCTACAATATTATGTTTTTCGCCTAGTTTCTACTCTGATAGGACAATGAACACAACAAAACTATTTCATGTTATCCATTAATACAAATGTATTGGCTAGCTTAAAAAATGAACAATAATTCTTCCCAATGAATTGAGTTAAGCCCGATTCAGCTTTAAATTACATAAATACAAATAGAAAATTATAATTATAGTTCTAACATAAGTATTAAATCCATATAATTAAATAATCAATTGCACCTGATGTTGCAAAGGAAACACCGTAAATGGATAGCATATGGAAGAAGAGCATAGATTAAAACATATGTGCTGCGTTATGTGATTTAAGTATAGCCCAATTTAAGTGAAATATAAATCTTAATTTTAAATGGAATATAATGAAACAATCTACTCAAAAGAGAGGCATGTGCAACTTCCTTCTCAAGTGCTCAATCCATGCTCAATACTATCTGACTTTAAATATTTGAATCATATTGAAATGTATTGAACTAAATCTTAACAAAATTAAATGTTGTGTCAGTGATATGTGCTAGAAAAATCTATGTGCCTCATATGAAAGTCAAAATACAATAATAAAGCTTTGTCAAAATCATTGTTATTATCTCATTTAAAAGATCCCCAAATCAATACCATGGAATTTAAAAATTATAATTAGCTAATTCATAACTAACACAATTAATCAAACCTACAATATTAAGTTAATGAGTGTCACTCATAATAGATCATTAAATGATTCCCAACTCATTATAATGGAATTTAAATTTTATAATATTGCAGTCATAATTTCTTACGCAGGGCGATGCATAGAAAAAATGGATGAACATTAAGATCATGAAGATGAGCAACGTACTTAGTGAAATGTATGTCCATAAGAACACTAAGATCGTGAAGATGAGGGACATACTTAGTGAATTGTATGTCCATAAGAAAAGTTCATGACAGGAAAATGAATTCTATGTTTATTGGTTTTTTACAGGAACTAACTACGTGTTGTCTAAAAATAACCCACTACTGGGTGAGATGACCCATAAACATTTTAAAAAGTAACAACACCCCTTCTTTACAACTCACCAATCCTTGTTGACGATAAACCGAGCCTTGGTTGAAAAAATGAATGATGTTTATCATTATTCTCTCCATTAATCATACCTTTGTGATGGAAATTAAATGTTGAACTTTATCATCATCGTTTGTTGTAATCATGCCTTTATGGTGGAAATTAAATATGTTTTTGTGTGGGAATGCTTGGCTGCAAAGGATTGTTAGGCATGCATTTGCATTACTTAGTTCTAATAAAAATGAAGTAGCATTGACCCATTGTTAATGGATATCCTAACATTTGGTGCGTGTGCCTTCCTAAAAATTAAAATTAACATGAATTATATCAGAGACGAGTTCGTAAAAGAATTTAGTTTTTCACATGCACTTTTTATGTAGACCTAGTAACATGGACACATTTTTTTCCTAAGTAGTTGGATAATTTGTTCCTTTCACAAATATTTGCTACTTCTTGTTTATTTTCAAATAACCTTGAAAAATTACGAATATGCACTTTCTATGTAGACCTAGTAAGATGGACACATTGTTTTCCAAGTAGTTGGATAATTTGTTCCATTCACCAATATTTGCTACTTCTTGCTTATTTTCATATACCCTAAAAAATGATGAATGTGATAATTGATTTTGTATATAAACTAACAAAAATGAAGATTTACAAACAAAAGAAAGCTTCATGGTAAAATAATGTTCTTCATTCCATGCAATCATTACTGCCATGGATAGTGACTGCAAGTTATAAATCAAAACATACATCAAATCTTAAAAATATGGCTTCCTTAGCTATAATATCTCCCTAATTTGACCTTTCACTACCAAATATGCTTTAAGATAAATATTATATTTGGAAATTTAGCAAATTCTAATGGAAATTTAGACCATCCAAGATCCATCTTACCTCTATATCTACAAATCTTAAGGGATTGAATATAGAAATATGTAAACTTTCTTTGAGAGAAAAAGTTGAGGAAAAATTTACACAAGACATTTGATTCCTTTTTGGTTCTTTATAAATGAGGAGCTAATATGGATCTACACTAATGTTCTAATTATAAGATTTTTTTTGTAAACTTGCAGGACTACATCTTCATCATGTCCAATATATCATCGTGTATGGGGGTGGGGTGGGGAATTTAACTGGTGACTTCACAACAAGGAGTGCAATTTTTTATTTTCACTTGTTTTGTATAATATATAGAATTATTTTGTTATTAAGATTTTTTAAATGTAACATGTCAACACCATATTAAACATGACAGAAATTCTAAATTTCTATTATATGTTGAATTAAATTTGATATAAATTTTTTATTTATATGTTTGTCATTAATACATTTTAGTTTTAAATATTACATGTCAACTAAACATAGAATGAATTACTCATCATGTGGTATCAAAAACATTATTTTTACATGTCATTTGTAGAATTCATATTAAGTAGTTAATGAATTTGTTAAGGAGGAGGTTAAAGTATTTCATTTATGGTGGACATTGCTTTCCTTTGTTATTAGTACTTTTGATTTGTTAGTGTAAACATTATTTTATTATTTTAAATGTAAGATCACGTGACAACATCTCCCTCATATTGGGTTATTTGGTTATGAATTCCACACAATTTAAGTTCTCCCAAGGCTTTTAGGTTCATTATGCATTGACAAACACATTAGAAAGAAAAAGACAAATTAAATATGATTAATATGATTTATTAACTTAAGGGTTTTCCATATATTATATCTTTTGGAGTTTTTTGGTGGAATCATGATCTTTTATTGTTTAAAATGTTTTTGTTGACTATAAGTATGCATTCAATATCAGGAAAAACTTTTAGGACACTTAGATTGTAAAGAGTTCACAACTCAAAATTGTGATTCCAACAATTCTCTACCAATTTTAGACAAACTCTACCAAAAAAATATGTTGAGAAAACATAAAAATGGTAAACTTTAAATGTAACTACATAAATTAATTTTGCAAAAAACTATATTTACATCTATTATCATTAAAAATCAAATCAAATAAAACTTTACTAAATAATAATTTATTTTCAAAATAGGAAAAAAATATAGATATACATATAACACATGAAACAAACTTGAGCTATTTCTTATTAATTTCTGATTTATAAGTAGAATTTTTTAATAAAATAATAACATGATATTAATAATTACAAAGTTGCATCATCTAAATTGAAGAAACTAAGTCTAGTTAGGGTTTATGTATCTAGTTAGGTTTAGGGTTAGGTGTTATCGCATCTAGTTAGAGTTTAGTGCATCGTCTAGTTAATGAATTAGTTAAGGTAAATATTAAAGTATTTTATTTATGGTGGACATTGCTTTCCTTTGTTATTAGTATTTTTGATTTGTTAGTGTAAATACTATTTTATTATTTTAATGTAAGGTCAAGTGACAACTCCCTCATATTGGGTTATTTGGGTTATGAATTCCACACAATTGAAGTTCTCTAAGAGATTTTAAGTTGAACGATATATTTATGCATTGATAAAAACATTGGAAACAAAAAGCTAATATTAATATGATTGATGTGATTTAAGAATTTAAGGGTTGTCTATATATTATATCTTTTGGAGTTTTTGGATCAAATCATGTGAAACAATTTTAAGTGGAATCATTATCTTTTGTTTCTTAAAATGTGTTTTTGACTATATATATGCATCCAACATCCTTAAAAACCTTTGGGACTCTTGGATTGTAAAGAGTTCGTAATTCAAACTTGTGATTCTAACAAATCTCTACCAAATTTTAGTCTAAATTCTACAAACAAATATGCCCAAAAAACCTTTAAAAAAATAAATGCTAAATATAACTACATAAATTAATCTCGTAATAAAATAAAACCTATACTATATTTTTTCCCTCTAATTGATTAAAGCCATTAATTTAAGGATAAATGATATTTCTGATTAATAAGTTGATTTTTTTTAAATAAAATAAAAACATGATATTAATAATTACAGAGTTGCATCAAAGCTTACTGCTTAGAGAGATTTTTCCATCCTATAACTTTCATATTTTTCGCTTAGAATAAACAGTGGTGTAACTTCTCTTAGTGTGAAAATATTTTTTTTGCATCAAATCAGAGCATGTCATCCTTACCTTTGTTGATAGATTAATTTACAAGTGAATCCTTTAGCACAGCCTCAGCCTCATCATTAAATATAGAGATTGAAATCTTTGAATCATAATAAACAGATCAGCACTATGGCTCCTAGATGAAATCAGCCTCTAAATTAGAACCGACAATTCAGACTAAAAAATATCGTATTTCAAAGTTAGAGAAAAGGAAAGCAACGAGTCCCCAATCCAGTCCCTGCCTACAAAGGGGATACGATAGCGCTCCCTGCCTGCAAAGGCGACGGAGGCTAATTTCGCAAAAAATTAAAACTTCCATTATATTTTTCCTTTTAACTAAAATTAAAATTCTAATTGCATAAAGTCATTAATTTAAGTTAAAGATAAACGAACTATATAACATTGATTATACCTCAAAATAAAATCAAATCAAATTTTGCTAGATAATAATTCATTTTGTAAATAGACAAAATAAATACACATATAAATAATATAAATATAACACACGAAACAAATAAAAACATGATATTAAAAATTACAAAGTCGTTGTCATATAAATTGAAGAAACGAACCTACGCACCCACATGATATTAATAATTTCAAAGTCGTTGTCATATAAATGGAAGAAACGAATCTACGCCCCCAGTTGGGGTTGGGGTTTACTGTGAAGAGAGAGTGTGTGTTGACCAACTTACATTTTGATGCCTAAGCGGAAATTTCTCTCGGCGGGCGGTAAACAGAGAAGGAAAAGCATCAAAGAGTCTTGGTTTCCCATTTCTGGTTTAACTTTACAAGTATTAAAATACTTGTGTGGAAATTGATGTTCTTGAATTGAATTAAAGTCCTAATCAGAGTCTCGCAGCAAATAGAGCTACCGGTTTCCAGTAATGTCATGAATTTGCAGTGGCGAGGTAGAGATTGAGACATTGTTGCACCCATATAATATAGAAAACTGATCTTTAACGGTTCATATAGCTAATCCAATCCGCTCAAATGTACAACCCGATATAAATTCTTCAACATCGTATTTTCTTCATTACATAACGTCGAGGTATAGGTAGTTTCAGCCGTTGTGGAATGGTTGCACAGTAGTTCAAGAAGTTCAGTTAAGTAGCGTAGATCAAGGAATACAATTGATAGTATCAAATCCATAGGTACTTAAACAACTACAATTATTTATATAGAGAAGTTGAAATAGGTATATTTCTCATGATGTAAATTAGAAATGGAGGATATACTAGCTTTGAAGGATTGATATTTGTTGATTCATGGAGTGGTAAAAAAACACTTATCAACGAAAAATGAAGATTAGAAATTTCGAGATAGGAAGTCCATTACTACAATCTTGTAGTATTTATCAAAGAATGCCTTCTTCAATGTGGCTTGTGAGGAGACAACATAAAGAATATGAACATGGTTACATGATTTGTATGAGAAAACCACAACACTACACAAAATTTTCTTGACAAAGAAATTGTATAATATCAAAATGAAAGAGGGTATTTTATTCACAAAGCATTTTAATAACTTTAATATAATTACCTATCGACTTGCCTTCATTGAAATTGTTCTAGATGATGAAATTAGAGCCATACTACTCATATTCTCCATGCTAGATATCTAGAAGAATTTGATATTAGCTATGAACACTTCAACACTTACAGAGACCCTAAAGTTTGACGACATTAGAAAAAATTTACGGAATGAGGAATTGCTACATAAATCAGTTGCAAAAAATTAGGGAGGAGAATATCTAGCCATAGGTGATTATGAAAGGAAAATTGAACCTAATAGATAGGGGTGTTAAATATTATGAGGAATATCCAAATCAATATTAAGTAAAATTAGTTGTTTTCACCATGAAAAAATAGGTCACAAGAAAAGAGATTGTTGGGTCTGGAAGAAAGAACGTAAGGAATAAAAATCGACCAACACAAATAAAATATTTAGAAGCACAAACAAAGGTAACACAATTATTGTAGTTTCAGAAGTTGATGTTTTATTTATTGTTCTAGTAAAATATGCATGCTTTATGATTCTAGTAGTAGCATTGGTTAAGTACTTGATTCTATTTTCTACATTGAAACACATTGTCACTATAAATGGGATGGAAACAAATTTCAGAAAATCTACCATCTCCATGCAAAACCTAGATGAAGAAGATATAAATATTTTAGCCAATCGTTTCCCCTATGAAATGAAAGATGTAAGCTGGGGTATGAAATATTTGGGCTTCTATTTAAAACCAAATAATTACATGAATCCTGACTTGAGATGGTTGATTACAAAACTAGAGAAAAGGTTAAGCTACTGGAGTTTCATATGGTTTTGAAAATCAGGCCATTGGGTTCTAATAAAATTGATGCTAGAGCCCATCCCTAACTACAAAATGTCTTTAGCATGGATTTCGAATGGAATTTTGGAGATAATGAGAAAGGTTTGATCATCTTTTCTATATGCATGGTTAAAAGATCATTTTACAACACCTCGCGTTAAACAGGAGGGAATTGCAATGCCAAAAAGTTTTAGTAGATGTGGATTAAAAAATATTCCTTGTTTCTCCAAAGCTCCATTGGCCAAAAAAGTCTAAAGAATTTGTAAATAATTTGTGGATTGAGGTGGAGAAAAAAAAAATATTTTTCATGATTTGGTAGAGGACTAAATAAGAAATTGAAATAAAGATAATTCATCTTTGGTTTTGCAATCCATTCTAAATGTTTCTTAAGTAATTGGGTCTTCACTTGCTTGGAATATTGGCAACAACATTTGATTCAGGGTGGGTCTTGAACCTTGGGATGGTTGTGATAAAGATCATGTTTCACCACAAATTTTCCAAATATTATACTTTAGAAAGTCTTTTCCAGATTATCCCATATAGGGAACCTGGAAACCAGTGATATGTGGCATGAAGGTATATGGTTGGCATGAAATCGGCTTATTTTTCAAGAGAAATAGATTCCTCATGATAAATTGATTGCCTATGTTTCATCTATTCTTTCACACTTTCCACAAGAAAACACCGACATAAATTCTTGAATGATCTTTAAAGAGCACACTAATTGTATTATTCCTTGGTTGTGTCTTAATGATGATTCTTAGAGACAAAATAGTAGGTGTGAAGGTGGTGTAGTCTTTTATCTTGAGCCAAATCATTACTACAAAATCAAGATGGGTTTGGGAGAAGGATCAAACAACTTTGCATAATTGATAGTTATAAATATTGTGCTACTTCACCCTTTAGAATTGGATTGAAAACAAATTTATATTTTTGGTGACTCACAATTGGTTATTGAATTTATCAAAAGGGGAACCACATTACATAAATCAAGTCCTCACACCTCTTTTAGATTAGACTAACATATTATATTTTTATTTTTATTTTTACACATGCCAACATATTTATAGGGAATCAAATGAGACAATAAATGCCCTTTCTAACAAAGGCCTATTGTTGGATTATGAGCAGTGGCACATCAAGCAACATGTAGATGGTGAATATTTTGAGTCCCTTTCTAAAGCAGGTCTATTGTTGGATTAAGGGTAGTGGTACATCAAACAACATCGAGATAGTGAATATTTAGAAATATTTCGAGTCCCTTTCTAAAGAGGGTCTATTGTTGGATTAAGGGTAGTGGTACATCAAGCGACATCTAGATGGTGAATATTTCGAAATATTTTGAGTCCCTTTCTAAATAGGGTCTATTGTTGAATTAAGCGTAGTGGTACATCAAGTGACAAACATATGGTGAATATTTCGAGTTTTATCATTGACCATTACTGAGATAGAGGTTCTAGATGCAACTCCCCTTACTATTTACTAGATTTTCTTCAATGACATGCTTTTGTTTTCTTATTTGCCTTCACAATTTATGTGATACATCATCAATATCTATCACTACATATGAAAACTTGTTTTAAAGTTTTCCTTAAAAATCTGTAATTCCTTATGATATACTCTTTTTTAATTTTCACATACAAATGCATGAATCAACTTTATATATTAGTGAAATTTATGTCTCTAAAACATACTTTTAATATAGTTTTACAAAATGTAATTATTTTCATTATGTTAATGAAAAGTTACTATTTCTTTCCAAAGAAAAATAAAAAAACTATTAACTTTCTTATGAGCCTAAAATTCTTTTTAGGAAATAAAATCTAAACTTATTTTTATTAAATTAAAATAACAATTCTCTTAATACATGAAAAATATATATAAGTAATTTAAATTTTAAAAATCTTAAAAAATATAATATTAATTATTAATTAATTATCTCACACAATATTATTTTCATTAAATAAATCAACCTACTTTTATTAACAATTGTTTTATTATTAATTTTCAACTAAGTTCCAATATATATATGAATTGACATGACATAAAATTATATACTTTTATATATGGTCATTTCATATTTGCGAGATTAGATTGTTTAAGGATAAGATTGCATAATTTTATGTTTGAGTGGAAAGGATATAGTGGATATGGATAAAAAAATGTGTTTTAATATAAATGGATTTAGAAAAATATAAAAATAAAAAGCCCATTTTACACCTAAAAATCATTCCCTTTTAAAACAAAATTAGTTTTATTCTTAACTGCACACATAAAAGTATTTAATAAAAACAAGAGAAATGATAAGTTTTATATACATTCACCGTGTCCAATTGGACAGAATTAGATTCCATAAATGATAATTTTATGACGAACGAAAACAGACTTAAAAAATCTATAGGTAAAGTTAATGAGTACAAAATGAGATCTGGATTTAAATTATGATAATTAAACTTTGTTGCACACAGGATAATACGATGTTCATACATAAAAATAGTATTGAATTGAAAATAAATATAACAAAGAATAAATAAATTATTTTTTAATTGAAAGCAAGTTGGAGAAAGAAGATGGATTGCAATGGCAATAACATGGAATGGGATTTGTCAAGGAATTGTAAATGCAGTAGGAAATGTGCCAATATGGAATACTTGTTTATATTGGGTTATGGATTCAACGCCAAATCTATTATAGGAATGGTTTGTTTGGTCGCATAATACGCTCATGGTGGTGATATTTATCCTCAACAATTACACAAAAATAAAATAGATGGCCAAGACCATAAGCAAGAAGGAAGTGAAAGTGAAGCTGAGATTGAGATTGATCATCAAGTGGAAATTCAATCACATTTGATAAGTGTAAAAAAATAGAGATCTTAGAAACCAAGAAGATAGAAAGTGCCATGGGAGGCTAGTTATATTAATACAATTGGGTTAATTAAAATTTTTATTTTAAAATTTTGGTTAAATAACCATAATTGAATATGATAAACATGTAAAAATTTGGTAAGGCTATATTGAGTAGATCTGATTAAGAAGAAGAAAATCACAACCATCTTCGCATACATGTAATTGCTGATTCAAATAGAATTTGAACAACAACGATAAATAAAACAAAGTTCAAATAGTTACTCTTATCTTTACCTCCAAAATTTCAATTAAAAACAAAAAATAAGCCATATAAAGATTTACTTCTCATAAGAAAAATTAGAAAAACTAATATAGCATGTACCTAAAGCCAAAATCTCATGACCACTCTAAGAGATAATAACAAAATAAAATTTATTTTTGTTTTAGGTAATAACTATTGAAATACCCATAACCCATGATTCAAACTCTGACTCAGACAGAAGACCACACACGGACTCCGTGAGTCAACCCCACATGCACACTGGGGAATGGATAAAAGAGGAAAAAGATATTGAAATTTTCTACAATGAAGAATATATACACTTTTTTTGAGAGAAATATTTTCAAAACAAATTATCAACAATTTACCTTATCCATATCTTCTGTTTAAATTTTCTCCGATACTTTCTATTGGGTTTTTTAATTTATCATTTAGAGTTAGTTAAGAAGTTCGTATATATATACTCAAGATTATAATAATTAAATTTTATTGTATCATAATAATATAAAATTATATATTTAGTTAAAAATAAATTTATTTTTCTATTCATTAAAATAAATAAATATAATAATAAAATTGAAATAAATATAATAATAAAATTAATCAATTTCAATTGAGGACGTTGAGAAAAGTTACCCAAATAAATATAAATGCAATTTGTCATAATTTTAAAATATTGAAAATAATAATAAATTAAATTTCCAACTAAAAACATTCTCTCAAAACGCATAATACCCTAATGTTTAATTAATTGAAAAAAGAACACAGGAGGAGAGACGGTCTCCAAAAAAAATGCTCTCATTTCCGAAACATCGTATCAGATGAGCTCATGGAGCCTCACAACTTAAAATATTAAAAATAATAATGAATTAAATTTCCAACTAAAAACATTCTCAAACCGCATAATACCCTAATGTTTAATTAATTAAAAAAAAACAGAGGAGAGACAGTCTCCAAAAAAAATGCTCTCATTTCCGAAACATCGTATCAGATAAGCTCATGGAACCTCACAATAAAAAATTGCCTTCAGCTTGATTACAAAAATATGGGCTCTACTTAATATAAATGCATTAAAAAATAAATGAAATAGGTTTAAGATTTAATTTAAAAATTTAGTATCTGAATTCCCAAAACGCTAAAACTAAT